>JAOSBP010000006.1:26077526-26094118 GCA_027563825.1 Erythroxylum mucronatum | reverse complement strand
TTTGATTAAAGATCAATATCAATTCATAAATGAACATCAAATTAATGAAATATGCCTTTCTTTATTTATTCATAAAGATTGTACACAACTTTGTACAAAACGCGCAGAAGGCGATTGCCTTTAGGGCACTACTCTAACAATCTTATAGTACTGTACACGCATAAGTCGAGTTACATAGTGTACAAGTCGACTTACACAGGGTACAAGTCGACTTATACAGTGCACAAGTTGACTTACACTAACAAATTCCTTCTTCTTCTTCCCACTTTTTCTTCTTCTTCTCTAACTTCTCTCACAACTTTCTTATTTCCTTCTTCTTCTCTTATGTTTTTCTTTCTTTTCTCTTCTCTTCCACGACTCTCTCTTCTCTTCTTCTTAATTCAAGACCATTTTATTCTTGTTTTTCCCATTTTACCCTTCACATACTTGGTTCTTCCAATTTTACCCTCCTTCATTTATTTCATCTACTAACTCCTTAATTCTAACTTAATTCTAATCTTTCCATCTAATTTCTAATTTCTATTTATGCCCACTAAATTAATAAACTCAATTCTAAGAAAATAAAAAATAAAATAACAAATTATAAATAATAATTAAACAAATAATAAACAATTTAGAAAAATTTCGGGGTCTAACACAACTCATAAACTATTTATCTTCATGTATCAAAAACCAAAACAGAAATTATCATTCACAATCATACATGTAGTTCTAAGGTTTTTCTTTCCAAATTCAAGAACACTTCACTAGCACCTTTCTTTTGCATAAATTCACCTTCATTAAAATTCAAATCTCACAAAACAAAACAGAAAAGTAACCAATTCATCCATTAATTTCCGGCACAACCTCGCCAACAATACCTCATGTAATTTATCCCAATTCATTCGTCACAAGATTTCTATCACACATGCCACAAAGATTAGAATTTTCACTTACTTGTTTAACTCTAACTCAACCTCAATCAACAAGCTATCCTAGCCCTCCAATCTCGTAAGCAAAATTCCAAGAACATGGTGGGAATAGAAATGAGTTTCAGCAACAAGATGAAGACAACAGAATATTGGAGTGGCAAAGTGCAGAATTTTAGGCAAAACTCAAAGTTGTGAGGGTTGGGTGTTTATGTCAACAGTGAGGAAGGAAGAAGATGATGGCATGTAACAAAAATAAGAGAAAAGATGCTCATTCATGTGTGTTTGTGTCATGGATGTAGGTGTGTCATAAGTGTTGAGACACTTGTCATCTAAAGGAATAAGTTACATGTCCTCTTTTATAAGCTACAAACTGTCACTCCATAACTAGCCCATTTGTCTTATAGTTTCCTAAGCCCCCCAATTACCTAAGCCATTTGTCATTCAATTATCTAAGCTATTTGTCTCTCAATCCTACTACCATGTGTCACTTATTTCTACTACCATATGTCAACTTGTCTTATCACTTGATATTTTTCCTAGTCTAAATGTACATATTAATTCGTTAATCTCCCAATGGTAACAATTAATTCCAAATTACTAATTGTAATCCATCAAACCAAAATTCAAGACATAAACAATACATAATCATATCATAACCATTTTAAACCTTTCATAACCTAGAATATGTCAATTGAGTGCATATAATATCCTTGCAACGTTTCTAAATCAGCAATAGTCTAAGGTTCTAACCCTTAGTATGGAAACAGGTTATTACAATTCTTCCCCCTTAAGAAATTCATTTTCGAAATTCTTATTTGATTGATCAAATAGATGGGGTTACTGACTCCTCTTGTTCTCCTCAGTTTCTCATGTGGCCTTTCCCTTGAATGACACCTCCAAAGTATCAGTTCTTCAACATAACTCAAATTACTTGCAATTTTAACTTCCTGTACTGGTAACACATGTGTCGGATCTGATCAATATCTCCTGAGCATGCTAACATGAAACACATTATATATATGAGCCATCTCTGGCGGTCATGCTAACTTATAAGCTAATGGTCCTATTCTCTTAGTAATCTCATAAGGATCAATGTATCTAGGACTCAATTTTCCCTTTTTATTGAATCTTAGCACTCCTCTTGCAAAAACACCTTATCTCCCACCTGATGTTCCATCTCTCCAGTGTTGATCTGCATAACTCTTTTGTCTATCTTGCACCGCCTTAATCTTACTAAAAATTAGTTTTACCTTATCCACAGTGCCTTGAATCAACTCTGGGCCTTCAACAATCCTTAGGGCTTCCTTGTCCCATTGCAGAGGTGATCGACACTTTCTACCATATAATGCTTCATATGGGGCCGTACCAATACTACTGTGATAATTATTATTCTATGCAAATTCAATGAGAGCAACATATTCATCCCACGCTCCTTGAAACTCCAAAACTCAAGCTCTGAGCATATCCTCAATAGCCTTGATCATTCTCTCACTCTGTCCATCTGCCTGAGGATGAAATATTGTACTAAAGTTCAACTTCGCACCTAATGTTGTTTGTAAACTACCCCAAAATCTAGAGGTAAATTTGGGATCCCAGTCTAACACAATAGACACTGGGACTCCATGTTATCTCACTATTTCATTAACATATCTCCGAGCTAACTGATCTAATGTATTGTTCTCTCTCACAGGTACGAAATGAGCTAATTTTTTCAATCTATTGACAATAACCCATATGGCATCATGTTGCCTTGGAGTTCTCGATAGACCCATAATAAAATCCATTGTGATTCTTTCCCATTTCCATTCTGGAATAGGTAATGACTATAACTTTCCAACTGGAGCTTAATGCTCAGCCTTAATATGCTAGCATGTCAAACATTTAGCAACATATTCAGCCACTTGCTTTTTCATTCCTGGCCACCAAAAATGTTGTTTTGGAGTACTGTACATCTTGGTAGTAACAGGATACATAGCATAAGCTGCCACGTAAACTTCCTCCAATATCTCTTTTCTCAAATCATCAACATCAAACATAATCTTTGCTTCAGCCATAAGGTATCATCTCTTAACTTAAATTTAGTACTTAGATTTTGTTTCAACTTCTCTATAAGCTTCACTAGTTCTGGATCCTTGCTTTAAGCTTTTCTGATCCTTTTATGCAATACTAGTCTAAGTTTCAACGTAGCTATCAATGCTTCATTCTGCCCCTAAATTTAGCTCAACATTCAGTGCTCATAGTTGAACTAGGTTTGGTAACCTCGATGTCTGAATTTTTGCCACATTGTTATTAGATTTCCTGCTTAGGGCATCAGCCGCAACATTAACTTTACTAGGATGGTATTCAATCGTGCAATCATAATCCTTAAGCAATTCAATCCACTGCTGTTGTCTCATATTCAACTCCTTCTAACTTAATAAATATCTCAAGCTTCTATGATCTGTAAATATCTAAAATGTCTCACCATATAAATAATGTCTCCAAATTTTTAAGGTAAACACCACCGTAGCAAGCTCTAAATCATAAACCAAATAGTTTAACTCATAAGGTCTTAATTGTCTCAAAGCATATGCTATCACTTTACCATATTACATCAAAACACACCCTAATCCCTGGTGTGTAGCATTACTATATACAATATAACCCCTAGATCTAGATGGAATAGTTAACACCAGTGTTGTAATTAATCGATGTTTTAATTCCTCAAAACTTTTCTGACATTCCTCAGTCCATCTGAAAGGTACATTCTTCCTCAGAAGCTTTGTCAAAGGGGTTGAGATCAATGAAAACCCCTCAACAAACCTTCTGTAATAACCACCTAGTCTATTAAAACACTAAATCTTAGAAACATTTCTTGGGGCTTCCCACTTCATTACTACCTCAAATTTCTTTGGGTCTACCTGTATGCCCTGTTCAGTTACTACATGACCTAAGAACACCACTTGATTAAGCCAAAATTCATAGTTAGTAAACTTGGCATACAAGTACTTCTCTCTCATTATCTGTAAAACTAATCTCAGGTGCTCAAAACGTGTATTCTAGCAATCTTATTAAACAATAACCTAGATACGATCATAGGTAAATTGAATAATTACATTAAGAATCAAGAACCAATGACAAGTGATAAACATGTACGACATGCAATTAATCAAGCGAATATTTTCTTAGAATTTTTCTACTCTAACGTAGAGAGGTTAATCCTAATTGCTACTTGTGATTACCAAAATTGAATGTCATATTTCGTTAACCTAGCGATTGAATCAATTAATCTCTAGTAGCGCTCCTAGAAACCAACGAATCCAATTAGAAAGAATAGATCTGAAGATATTCAATGTTTATTAACAACATAAAAAGTATCCAGAAAATCTCACCATAATAACATGTAACATGGATCCCTAAACCAAGATAAGAAAATTAACTACTCATACTTGAATTGAAATCAAAGAAAACAATAAATCCATATGTCTCCATAACAGGTCTTTTATGAAAATAATGAAAATACCTAATTGAAACTATGAAGAAAACGTAAAACAAGAATGAAAGAAAAGTGCAGCAGCCAAAAGACCTAACCTAAACCTAAACCTACGACAACTTAAGCTAATCCACCCAGAGCCTCCCTTAATACATGTATATATAAGTGCGGCAAGCACCTAGCTTCCTATTTGATGTGAATCTCCTCTTTATCTTCTCTTGATTTTGTCTAGATTAGGTAGTCTTCTAATTTCTATGGAAGTCTTCTTGAAAGGAAGTCCAAAAGACCTTGGGCGATTGTGTTTCAATTGGGAACAACTTTTGGAAAATCTGCAGATTTAGAATTTCGTCTTTAGGTGTGCCCACGCCTAATCTTTGAATTTCATCCAGATTGGGGATTTTGTATTTCTTTCCTTCTTTGCGCCTTTTTGGTTCTTTTTCGTCCTTAGAGTGTTGAAAACTATCTGTAAACAATTATAGAATAATTTCATTAAATTCGGATAATAATTTCAACACCTTAACAATAATTATGTCCAAAATATGTGCAATTAAATTGACTTATCACTGGGTCTTAAATTTGTTAAGTTCCACAAGTGTCATCCTATATTGAGGAACAAATATAGGAGCGGTACTTGGAACAAGGTCGATTGTGAACTCTATTTCCCTATCTAGTGGTAATCCTGGTAACTCACTGGGAAACAAATCTGGGGAATCCCTGACAACAGGAATATCCTAAATTGTCTACTCAGTTCGATTATCAATTACATAGGATAAGTAAGCCTCACCTCCATTTCGAATCAATTTAAAGGCATTCATTGAGGAAATTAATCTGGATGGTACTGCCTAACTAATACCTCGAAATATCACCCATGGTTGATTAGGAGATTCATTAATTACTTCTTTAGTATAGCAATTCATTACAGTCCTATGTACAGTAAGCCAATCCATACCCATAATAAGATCTATCTCTCTAAATTGTAAGACTATCAAATCAGCTTCTAACTTCGCCTGACCAACCTGAATAATACACCTTTTATAGACTTCCCCACCAACTGTAGTACTACCTACTAGAGTACTCTCTTCTAAGCCACATTTTAACATCTCTCTCTTAAAATGAAATTTAGATGCCAGAAGTGGGGTAATAAGTGAATGTGTGGACCCTGGATCTAACAATGCAAATGCCTAAAATTAAAGACGTATAACACACCTGCAACCACATCAGGGGAATTCTGAGCCTCTTGTCTAGTAATGGCATAGATCCTATCCTCAAACTGTGACTGGTTGGTCCACATCTCAGTTCTGGTACTAGGACCTACTGAACCAGTTCTACCCCTACCTCTGTGAAGCGCTCCTTTACCCCAGGGTACATACCTGGACGTCTTGAGGACATTCCAGTATATAACTTACGACAATGGCACGCTACGATCAATCACAACATTCACTTTACATGGCATCATATATCTTATTCTCTTATGAGTGTCATTAAGAAATTCACAATATTTTAAAACCCAAAATTTCCTCATTTCATTTCATAAAAACTGAAGATCTACAATGTGTCTTTCAACATTCCTTACATGTACATCATCAAAACCTAATACACAAGCGCTACATGAAAGAGGAAATATACAAAATCTATCTAATCTGTCCAAAACCCAACTGACCGGCCTTTGAGCCATGACTTCTCTTCCCAAATCACAAGTCTACACTGCTTGTAGTGTCTCTCAGTACCTAGAGTTGTCTCTCGGTCCTGAAAAGTCAACGTTGCAATTTCGACAAGTTTTGCGAACTCAATGAGGTAACCATCATCGATGATTCACTCAATTCATGTAACACATCATACATATAACATATAGTTCACAACTTTGCATAAATGATCACGTATCACATTCTCACTTAAGAATAGGCAATTTTGCATTTCAATCAATCAAACATACTTATTAAAATGCATATGAAATGCTCATTTGACTCTTTTCAAATTTTTTGTTGTTATAACCAAGTGCCTAAACTGTCTCATATTCATTGTGGATACTGGGCTTTCCCGTATCCGTTGGGGACACTAGGCTCATTTTACATAGTGAGCCTTTGGCTCTTATACACTTTCTGAGCTTTAAGCTCTTTTTCACAATCTGAGCTTTATGCTCTTTTTCACTTTCTGAGCTTTAAGCTCTTTTTCAATGGTTACTTCGGTCAAAACAGCCTTTATCTTTCATGTATTCATGGAATGAAATGCATCACATTCACATCTTTTCAATCAATTACTTTATTTCACTTTACACATATCATCGAACCTTAGTCCGGCATTCAACATTAAAGTTGAGAATCACTTTTTCATTTATATGCGTATTCACATTTCTCTTCAGAACTCAATCCAATATTTAACAATCAATTTATGTTTCAAATATTTCGTCAAATTAACATACAAGGAGCACTTCTATTATTATTTATGCATTTATCAAACTCCTCGGATATTCAATGCTCGGAATCAAAACAATCACATTTCATTTCAATAGCAATTTAAAGCAAAAATTTAAAACTTAACAAACAGTGAATGAGACCATCTAGGTCGACTCACAGTACGCTCCAGATTAGCAATTGCTTCCAAGATCTGGAAACGTCTGAATGTGGACGCTTATCTTGTTTAAACTCTAACTCTTCAAATATCACTTGAACCCTAACTTAATGCAACTCACATACACCATTGTAGAGGTTGACAAGTTTTGGTTTTTCTTAAGGCAAATGGAAGAAAACTGAAGTTAGGAGTAGGATAATGGTAGATGAAAACAAGATTTAACTTTAGTGGAGGTTTGATGAAAAACTATGTGTAGATGAAGGAACAAGAAGAAGAAAGCTACGAATAAGATGAAGATAAGAGCATTGTACTTGGTCTTTCAAAGTTAAGAAAACTTGACTTTAGACTTGGACACTTGTCCAATTCCTAAGACCTTAGCTAGTTTCCCAACTAATTAGTTCTTAATGAACTAATTCCATAACTCCCATCTTTTTATTCCAATTATCACCAAAATTTTCAATATCAATAACTTACAAATTCTAAAGTTGTCTCCAAAATTTCTCCAATATCCTTTTACTCTTATTTCTATTTCCATTCATAATTGACTTGCCACTTGGCATTTTTCCTGGCCCAAATATGGTCATAATTTTCGCAAATTTTCCTAAAATTTTCCAAAAATTATAAATCAACAATTACACTTTCCAAACCAATTTTCAATACAAACAAACCACAATTCTCAATAAAATCACCTTTCACATATAATTCAATTATACCCGGACTGTCAATGAATGCATGTATAATCATTTTAATGTGTGCAAAATTCAAATTCACGTGCGTGTATGCTAACAATATGCATAAGCATGAAAATGCATTTTTCTTAATCTCTCATTGATCTCAAATATACCGTATTTTCGGTTCTAACTCTTAATATGGAAACGGGATGTTACATTTAGCAATAAAGACAATGCTTGGTTGACCTAAGAAAATAGAAAGAAAGATAGATTTAATCAACCTAAAATAGGAAAAAAGCTACCAAGTGTAAAAGGAAGATGATGACCACTAACTGTTCACAATAAAGGCACAACCAAAGATCATGAAAAATGTAATAAACATAAGAAATTTCACATTAATTTTTAAATTGTTTTGTTATTATCATTTTTTACTAAATACTTGATTTTACAAAATATTTATAAGTGCCAAGTCATCCAACACCAATGTAAAGAGATAGAGTGAAGGACTTTAATCCACAAATTTAGTACATACTACATCAACAAATATTATGTATACTCGTGAAGTGATTAGACAGGAGGACCATAAAGATCATGGAAGTAGAAGAGACAAAGGCAAAGGAAAAAGCAAAGGGAGAGGGGCTGGTGGATACAAATTACATTTTAATGAGTCCACTAGGTCAATTGTGTACCATATAAGTTAACTTACATATGAAACTATGTTTTATTACTATTTTATTTGAAATTATATAGTTTTACTAAATAATCGTTATTATTGTCATATATAAACATCTTAGAGAAAATGTTTAGATATTAAGATTATGTAGCTCACAAAGATCCATTATTGTAGGATCTAATTCTCAAATTGAAATTGACTTCCATCCTTATATTATGAGAGGAACATAAAGAGAAGAAGGCTTATAGATTCGATCTTGAACTCAAGTCAAACTAGATTTTCGAAGTTGTGAATTATTTTATTATTCCATTTCGGATTGTTATTAAATTATTGTGAATTTTGTTATGGATTCAGGTTATTATAATAGAAGTTGTTTGGCATTAAACTTAATTATCAAATAATTTCTCATATTTTGGAGTTGATTAAACGGTACTTGCTTGTTATTGAAATTAGCTTATAACTAGAAAATGAAGTTTTTTAAATGGAAGTTGTTATTAGAATGACTTGTTATTGAAATTGGCCTTTTACATATAATTGAGATGATGCGTGATGATAATAACCTCTTTGGTATAACACACTAGCTTTTGGTAAAGTTTGATGTTGATGTTAGAAATGCTTATTGTTACTATCTTCACTTGTCTCTTCTTTCCTTTTATTACTTAAAGAATAGATAATTAATGGAACCAAATGAGTAAATCCCACTATACTATGGAACCAAATGAGCAAATCCCACTATACTAGCAAACATACATTCTTGCATGTTATGTATACAGAAAATGTTTTACATTAACTCTCTTATTTCCTTGGCTTAAATAACTAGGAACACTGATAATATATTGATCTGTGCAACTTCCAAGAAATTTTTAATCTAAGAGAACATTCCTAATAAATTACCATGGTGCAAGATCAAATTTTATGAAGTTTATATTCTTCGACTTTTTTACTTCTACCAATTCTCCATATAGCTCATACATATTATCCATACACTTACCATCTTTTAACTTCTTGTTATCAAATTTCAACCTTTTATTCTCAACTTTTAACCTCCTTATAATTTATTTTGCCTTTTCACCGAAATCTTCATCCACCTATTTGAAAAAAATACCTCTCCCTTCTTAGAAAAATGTAACTAAGTTTATTTATTTTCAAATTGTAATTGTTTTATTATTAATAATTAACCTACCTTATAATTAGGGCATCCATAAACTCTACTTCAAGGATTGTCATTGGTCCAAGAAGTTATCAAAAGACTTCGACTTCCTTTTCAACTAAAAATCTAGTCATCATATTGCCTTTTACTATGACTTTTTCCCAATTGATTTGGAATAGCCATCATCCATTATAGTTGATAAAAACCTAGAGCAATAAAATATCAAAAATCAGTTTATTTCCCTTTATGTACAATAACTTCAATTATTCAAGACAGCCAAGTTAAATTAATTTAGTCATTTCCATAGAGGTATAATTATAGTCCCCTGTTAGCAGTCTCAATCTATTACATTATAGATGCTAGTTGGTTCCTACATCACATTTGGCATATGCATATAATCTCTTATGAAACATTTTGAATGCATATGCACAAGAATATTCTATCCATTTATAATCTCATCATTTAAGTAGCAAAGTTGCTTTTAAGAAAGTAGCGATCTACAAAAAATAACATAAGCATTGTTTATGTTGTAACAATTATAAGTTTATACCTTGAGCTTTTAAAGGCCTAGATATAATCAATGTTATCACTCTCCAAAGTTATATATAGGATGTAGCACCACACTCCTGCAAGACACGTATCCGACATCCTGAGGGATATCCGAGACTGTGCCCCACAAAGGTGGCATACTAGAACACTCATTTAGTCAAAACTCAGTACAAATTCATTGACAATTTTCGAATATAATTGTTTATAAATGTGAGATATTGGGAAATGTGGTTCTTATAAAGTCATTTATCAAAATTTTTATTGCCATTGGACAGTAATTTCTACTATCATTTAACGGGATGTTACATAGGAAATTCAGCTTGTGTGAATTCTCATATAGCCAAAAATAGGTATTCATGCCTAAATGATGAACTTCAGGAAAACCAAGTGGTGTTTCACTCATTTGAATATGAAATCACATTGATTTAGAGCTTACCTTTATTGACTTAGGGGAAGATGGTAGATAGAGGAAGATGTTCGATAGGGGGAAGAGAGAGAGGAATATATCAAACTTAAAGAATTGTAAAGAAAGATATGACAAACTTGACAACACAGGTATAAGGGAAAAATTGAAGGAGAGATCAGAGTTTTGCTTATTAAAAATACTATAACATTCTTATTGATATCCCTTTTAACTAAACCCACATCACATGTTTGGAGTGTGCACCTCAAATTTCATTTACCAATGAAATGAGAGTCTCTAATGAGAAACTTTTAATTAGTGTAAGGTTAAATTCATAAAAAGGAAAGTTTAGGGATCAATATGCACCTAGTTTCAAAGTTGAGGGATCAATTTGAGCTTTTTTTCTTAAAAAATAAGAGTTTTAACTCTTTTTCTTTTTTTTTAGATTAAGAGGATGGTCAAATTTTATATAATAAAATCAGTATATATTAATAATTAATAATTAATAATTTTTATTTACTAAATTAATTTTTAGTTAATTAATTTTATATGGTCCTAATAATAATGATTTTTATATATTTTATTATAATTGTTTATACTAGTTTATCGAGGTTTTTTAATTAGAAAAATAACACAAACAAATTGTTTTATTGAGGTCCATTCTTTTGTATGGAAATATCTTCCAAAGGAAAGAGACTTAAGATAGATTCATATATATATATATAAGAAAGAGACTTAAGATAGATTCATATATATGCGTGTGTGTGTTTGTAGTTTCATTGTTGAAAGAACTTATAATTATTTATTGTAATTTCATCACTAAAAGTTATTGGAAATAAAGATCTTATAATGTTTTTATTGAACTAAGGGAAATTACAATCTACATTTTGATGATAATAAAATATAAGTACTATCAATATCAAGAAGACAATAGAGAAAAGCTAGAGTTCAACTCATTCAAGTGAAGATTAAAATCAAAAGCAAGGAAAAACAAGGCATAACAAAGCTATAACTGAATATGTAATATTGTGTTGTACTGCCTACTTAGTTACTTTGATATATTAAGGATTTATTAAGCATAATAAAACATCATTTTAACTTATTCTTTTCAACCATAACTAGCCATTGGTAATGAGTAATTCTTATTTGTAACAGTTAATTTGACCCTTAAACCTTATAAATACATAGTTTTTCATTAGTTTAGACAAAAGAAAACATTTGTGTGTCTTATATACACAATTATAAGATTTATTCAAAGTAATTTGAGCATTCATTATTGCATTTTGAAGTGAATGATCCTTTAAAGTTATCAAAGTGATTAGTAAGATTTTTCTTGGTATAAATTCTTTTGTGAGCAGGTTACTCTTTACCTTGAAGAAATATTATAAAAAAAATCTTTACTCATGGAAAATAAAATTATTGTAAGAAGGTTCATATTCATCTTGTTAAACGAAGAGACTCAGTAGAAGTTCCAAGAAGAGTATTAGAAAGTGGACGTAAGTAAGGGTTATTTATCAAACCACTATTTATTGGTTTTTCTTTCTTCTTCTCTATGCTCTTTAAACTATTTTTTATTAGGTTATTGATTTATATTATGCTATTTGTATCATATATTCATGCTTGTTAAATTGCATTCATTATATAAGAAATAGTTGTTCAAATTTACCAACACCCTGCCCTCGTAGGTGCTATTGGGGACTAGTCTCTTAACTTAGCATTTCAAACAAAATTTTAGAGTAAACTTCATAACGGAATACCTAGGTTCATCCTTATAGAACTAAGAGGGACAAGTCATTAATAGAGCATCTTTCTTTAATGAAAATGACTATCTCTATTGAAAATCTATGATGAATTTTTTCTTAATGGCCAAAAGGGTTAACTTGTAGAAAATAGTTTTAAATAGCCCTTTCACTCTCATGAAAGTCATTAATTATAAAATTTTTCTTAAACTAAAGGAAGAATAGAGTCTATAACATAAGGAACTTATTTCTTTATATAGTAAAGCATTTATATATTACTATATGCATTAGGTAGGAATGAATTAAATAGTACATCTTTATATGAAACTGCTCACAAAATTTGGCACACACTTGAAAATATTGAAAAATATGAAAGAAATGACAAGAAGGAGAAGAAGGTTTACAAGCTCTCAAAGCATCAACTTAGGTCACCACAACTGACTCTAATTGAATATTCAGAAGGAATAGCTCACTTATGCTTCATAGCTAAAGATGAAGATGAGGTACTCTCTAACTCTAAATCTTATGGTACTGACAGCGATATTAAATTATCATATGATTAACTAGTTGACAACTTTAAAAATGAGTATGAATAGGAGGAAGTTATCTTCTAAAATCATAGAGTCCCAAAAGCATTTAGATGTATACATAAGTGAAAATAAAAAATAAAGAGAGAATTACATAGTATTAGAGTATCTAAGAATGTGGTCATTATAGACAATAAAAACCTAGATGCATTAAAAATTAAGAATGAAATATTAAATAAGGAGATCAATGCTCTTAAGGAATCCTTGTGTAAATTTACTAAAAGAAACGAAAAAATAGAGCGCATATTAGGAGTTTAAAGGAATTCCAATATTAGGCATGAGATTAGGTATAATTATAAGAGTATACTTAACAACAAAACTATGTTTTTCAAGAGAAAATGCATTGCAGTATATATATCGTGGATGCTTAAGGCACATAACCAATAATGCATCTCAATTTATAACTTTTGAAAATAAAAGCAAACAATTTTTCACTTTTAAAGACAACATCAAAGGTAAGATAATTGGAATTGAAAAAGTTGGTAAGAGAGATCATGTTACAATTAATAATGTACTTTTAGTATAAATTTTTTAAAGCATAATTTATTAAGTGTAAGCCAACAATATGATAAAGATTGCAAATTATATTTTGAAGGAAAATCATGTATTATTTCCAAAACTATTGATAATAACATTATATTTTTATGAGAAGGTAGCATTTGCACAATTGATCTTAATGACCTCTCTAGCCAAAGAATGAAGTATCTAATGTTTATAAATGTAGATACATATATTTGACATAAGAGGTTTGGACCACAAGAATGAATCTCATCTCTAACCTCAACTTTAAGCAACTTGTCCATAACCTTCCAAGAATCAAGTTTAAGAAAGACAAGGACTGTGGAGCTTGGCAAATGGCCAAACAAACTAAAAGAATATTTAAGAGCAAAAAGTCAGTAACCTTTACTGTATGTCTGTAATTACTTCACATGAATTTTTTTAGCTCCATTAAAGTTGCTAGTCTAGGTGGAAAAAGTTATGCATGATTATAGTAGATTTACATGGGTATTAGTTCTAGTTAGCAAATTTGAATGCTTTAGAATATTTGTTAAGTTTATTAAGAGAGTTCAAAATAAAAAATCTCTATTACATAATTAATAATGATTATGGTATGGAATTTAAAAATGAATTGTCTGAATCTTTTTTGTGAAGAAAATAATATTTTTCATAATTTTTCTACTCCTAGAACCCCAAAAAATGAAGTTATTGAAAGATAAAAAGGATATTACAACATAGTTAAAATAATAATAAATAAATATAACCTCCAAAGTATTTTTAGGCAAAGACTACAAGAATCGCATGTCTTATATTTAACATAGTTTAAATAAGACTAATTATGGATAAAAACAATCAATGCGTTTTAGCATAGAGAAAATTCAATGATTAATTATTTTAAAGTGTCTAGTTGTAAGTGTTATATTTTGAACATTAAGGACAACTTTTAAAAATATGATTCAAAAGTAGATGAAATTTTTTTATATTACTCCTTAACTAATAATGCATATAAAGCTTTTAATAGGAAGACTCGTGTTGGGCCCCGATTTCTCTTCTTTATTATATAGGTTTGTTTAAAATTATTTTGAGGTTTAGTTTGCTAATTTTTCTTTTAGTTAGATTTATTTGAGGGTTTTAAATTGCATAGGTTAATAAAGATTAAATGAAGGGTTTTAGTTAAAATTAGAGTTTGATAAGTTGTTAGAAGTTTTTTAAAAGGAATAAAATGTCTTAGGGGTAAATTAGGAAGTTTGCTTATGTTTTTAAGGCTTAAGGCTTTTAAGAAGGGGGCTTTTTAGTCTTTTTAGTTTCAATTAAAAGAAGAATGAAGGAGGAAAAGCCCTTGTTGTCGTGAATGAAGGACAAGGGATGAAATTGACTAGGAAAAAGAAGAAAGAAAGAAGCTTTGTCATTGGATGAGAGGAGAATTACAAAAATTTCTAGGAAAATGGGAGGATAATAAGTGAAACTACAACGTTTTGGCTTAGGTTTTAAGTTAAGACTCAAGTTTTTTTCCTAAGTCTTGTAAGAGACTTACGAAGCTTTCAAATGAAAAGAGAGGGAAAGACTTTCGGCTAAGAGGAGAGGAGAAGAAGAAGAAGAAGAAGAAAGGTTAGGGCTTTGGATTATTTTGGTTTAGAAAGGTGATTGAGAGAGTTTTTTTAGAAGAAAAAGGAAGAGGAAGAGTTTAATCCTCCATTAGAGGCAAAAGAAGCAATTTCGTAGGTGGTTCCTAAGGTAAGAGATTTCGAAATTCTTGATAAATTTAGAGGGGTTTTGGTTGAAATAGCTTAGGAAAGGCATAGGTAAGGTTATGTAGGTTTTAATTCATGCTTTCCTTATATTTTCTTATTTTTGACAACTCCTGTGAGGTTGGAATTGATTTGTTTTGATGAAGGTCAAGAGGGGCAATTGGAGTTAGAGGAAAGGCAAATTGATCAAGCCTATAGCTAAAGGAATTATGGTGGGTGACTTTTTAATAATTGAGTTAATAAGCTACTAAATTGTCTTTAAATAAATGTTATTAAATGCTTTCCTATGACTTTCCACTTTTGAATGAATTATGATTTGTGATGGTTTGAATTTGTATGAGATGTTTTTTGTATGTAAAGACCTTGTGGACATATGTGTAAAATTATTTGTCAAGTGAAAAAGTTTTGAATAGGTGATTTCGGAAAAATGCCATTTTTGGGCGATTATGTAAGAATATGTGAAAGTGAAATTTTTATAAGGGCCATTGTGGCTAATATTTATGAATTATGTAAATTATGTGACGTGCATGCTTTCTTTGGGTTTGTGGTGGTCCCTTAAGAGTCAGGTGTACTTATCTAATTATAGGCTTCTCCTGCCTTGTCGGACCCCGACCCCGGAGCCCGACTGTCCCGGGAGGTGAGCCCTACGGAGGCCCATTCCCGAGACAATCTTCTTGACTTGCGTTGATCTTGTTGATACCTTTACCTTGACTCTTACCCAATCTCACTTTGGTGGTGAGCTTACATTGATTAGAACTTAAATCTTGAATACTCTTAAAAAATGTAAAAATTTGTCCTTTAAAGCCATGTCCGTTAAACGGACATGAAGTACCAAATTGGTACTATTTCTCCCGAACCTGTCTGTTAAACGGACAGGCGTGTCCGTTAAACGGACACGAGGTCACTTTGTATACTATTTCACCCGAATCTGTCCGTTAAACGGACAGGCTTGTCCGTTTGACGGACACAGGGCGAACTTGCACACTATTCACACAGAATGTGTCCGTCTAACGGACATGATGCTTAAACTTGGCACTATTCAACCCGAGGCTGTCCGTTAAACGGACAGTGGTGTCCGTCTAACGGACACAGCTTAGAGCAAAAGGGGTTTTCTAACCCGAATCTGTCCGTTAAACGGACAGTCGTGTCCGTTTAACGGACAGGGGAATTCTCTAAATTCCCTTGCCCTCTTTGACACTTAGCCATTTCTACCCAAATCTTTTACACTTCTAATCTTCCTTTTTCTTCATAATTTCACTCATTCAACTACCACAATATCCCATGAACATGTCAAACACCTAGCTTGACATATCCACACTCAAATTCAATTTCAACTTCACCAAACCACACATTCACAAGCATTGGAGAAATCAACCTCACACAAGCCTAACTATCATCTTCCACATCATCTTCATTACCTTCATACCTAACTAACCAATCTCAACCTCATTGCATTTACTTACCCATATGACATTTAAACCATTTCATGCATCATGGACAAGCCATCATCAAGTATAATAACATAAGGTTTTGAAATACACTTTATGAGCCATAGCTCATATACATTTCATGTTCATCAAACAATGTATCATACAATGCTTTAGTGGGCATTTTAAGCCCATT
>JAOSBP010000006.1:26064770-26077426 GCA_027563825.1 Erythroxylum mucronatum | reverse complement strand
ATGTTATTATTTTACATTACTAAGGTAACTCAAATCAATTGTTATTATTTTATGATATTAAGATAACTCATATAAAGCGTTATAAATTTATTATTAAAGTAACTCATATAAAGTGTCATTATTTTACATCACTTTTGTAACATCTGAAAATAGTAACCTTTTATAATGTTTAGTAACACTTAAAAAAATTGTTATCAATGATAAATTATATGCTATAAAATCATAAAGTGTTACTTATCAAATTAAGAATCATAACATTTTAAGATATAATGTTATCATAGATAGGTATTTTATAACATATTGTTAAAAGTGTTACTGTCTAGTGTTACTATATGTCATTTTTGTTGTAGTGACATGTTTAGAGCTTTCCAATGGTATATAATCTGTCAATTTTGGACTTAGGATGAAAAAGTTATAAGGTGTGGAAGATTTCAGCTACTGTTGAAGTGCCATTTTGTGGCAGTCACTTTGGAAGGGTATTTCACCCTTTTAGAGCCTTCATTGATTTTTGTATCCTTCCTAAAAGATGTAGATTGTCTTTTTCCCTTTCCATTGATGCATAATATACAATTTTTGGAGTTAGGAATAAGAAGTTATGAGGTTGGGAACATTTCAGTTACTGTTCACGTAGGCATGTTACTGTTCATATGGTAATTATATAGGCAGTAACTTTGAGTGGGTTTTTACCTCTTTTAATGACGAATTGATGTTTGCTTCCTTCATGAAATTTGTAAAGAATCTTTTCATCTTTCCATTGAGGTAAAATGTGACATTTTTAGGCTATTGTGTTAATATATATGATTGTTCAAACTTCTGGTTTTTGTTTAGGACTTTTTCAATTTGGGCAGTAACTTTGAAGTGATTTTTGACCCCCTTAATGACCAAATCAGTTTTTAAATCCTTCATAAAAGTTGTAGGGTTTCCTCTTACCTTTTTATTGAAACCAAATTTGCGAATTTTGGATTTCGATGTGAAGAGTTATGAATTTCCAAAGTTTCAGATGTTTTAATTGTTAAAAAAAAGAATTTCGAACATATAGGCGTCCTCGCGAGGGCGAGCGCGAGCGCCCGCGCGCGAGGCAGCGCTGATTCAAGTTTTTGATTTTATTTTTTTAGTTTTTGATTTTTCCTTTTTCGAATTCAACTCTTTTGCTTGTAACTTTTTCGTTTGACCTCCGATTCACTCGGTTTTCGAAGCATTGGTTTTCAAAAAGAAAAAGAAAAATTTTCTACCCTTTTTATGCAAATTTAGAATTTTCAGGTTTGAGTTGAAAATTTCGGATTGAATCAAAGAGAGTCAATTGTCTGGAGACATTGCATATATTTTCATAATTGGGCAATTTCTCGATCTATAGAGATCCAATTGAGGAGATTTCTGATTCTTTTTGACCTAGAGACATGGAATTTCATTTTAGCTTAGGAATCGGATTTAATTATGGGCCCTAAGCAGATCAATTTTTATTAAGAAAAATTAGGGTGAATTTATCAAGATCCGTTCGGGAGTAAGTGAAATAAGTTTGATTTGAGATTTCTTATGTGGTGAGGAATCCCTCCCTCGTGGATTGCACGTCCAGGTGTCACGTAGGACGTCAGACACGTGTCTCACCAAGGTGAGGTTCCAACAACTCGTGTTATTAAAGAATTTATACATGTTATTTTCTATTAATCTAACCATCTTGCTTCTAAAAAAAATATTGCAGGATGATGACGTAGGTCTAAGTATTTAGAGCACCCTCTGACTCAAAATGACAATGGGTCACCTACGGCTAGCCCTTGGCCCAAGTCATGGACCAATAGGCCAAAGGCCAACCAATCCGACCCAGACTCATAGTTCTAAAAAAAATTTAACAAAACGAAGTTATTTTGTGTCTTTCCTTTAGGTTCGTGACCCAACCAACTGGAGTTAAAATCGGACCAGGCTATATTTTCCATCCTTACCTTTGAGAAAACAAAAATGATTACCATTGTAAGAGCAAATCACTAAACTAAGGGAGATAAAAAAAGGATGAAAAGCTCCTAATGGATTAGAAATTTAAGAAGAATAGTCTTTAGAGTCAAAATCATGGGTGATATTCAATAAGGGTATAATTACTAAATCTCATACTCAAATCAACATTATACTTTAGCATTCCAAGATCTCTTTCGTTACCTTATGTTACAGCATATGAACCCACAAATTTAATTATCGTTCGCGATGAAAGTTGAGTTGTTACACCCACTCATAGGGTGCCATCGCATTCTATTAGAGGATCTGTATCTCCAGACTTACCTATATTTTTTTTTGTTTCCCTTTATACAACAAAAAAAAAGGGAGAAGGATGGGACTTTAGTATCTAGACCTAGAAGCTGCGAAGTCATAGTTAATGAGTGAATATTTAAAAAAGAATTAGATGAATCAATTACCGTTGTGAAAATAAAGTTAGACCGGTGGATAAATCGTATTTTATCATATTCAATGGCATTTATTAAATAAAAATAGTTGTTAATTCATCTCCAGATTGTATTAATTATTATAATATTGCATAAGGATCAAAACCTCGTCTTAATTAAATCTAAGATTTTAGAACATTGAAAACTTTTTATCAAGACCAAAGAAGAGATATCTTTAAGTCATCCTATTTGCAAAGAACGTATATCCGGTTAATTATACGTAAGGTGTTTAAAATATGGATAAGCTTTAAAACAATAAAACATAATTAACTTTGTTTACTTAATATTTTGAATTCAATTAAAGGAAGTCTTTCAAATTATTATTAAAATTAACATTTATGAGGTCAAATTGAATAAATTTACACCAGGCCTTGTTTACTCCACTTTAAAGCTTGGCCGAGTCGTCGCTTTGATGGGACAACAACACCCGAATGGCACGTGTGATAAGACTCTTCATCGAGCCCGTTGAACACGTGTGACACCGCCTCTAATAGCAAATTCTCAGCCATTCACCTTCAAATCGCTGGGCCCCACCACTCCCAGGCTCATCCACTCTGCCTACATCTCTTTCTCCCTTCCTTCGCCTGTCCAACGTCTAAAATGATAAGGACAAAGTAGAAATCACAATCACAGTGGTGGGACTGGGACTGAGACTGGGACCCCGTCCATTTTTGACCTGAATAATCAGCCAATCAGGTGCAGGATCGCATGCCACGATGATCTGAAGACGTCCACGTCATGGGGTGGAGATTCCCTCTTGTGGGGTTTGCTCGGTGGAGGCTGTCGGTGAAAGCGATCGGTCTTGTTGTTTGAGAGTATATCTAAACCATACACGTGGGTGGCATCTGTTCAATCCCTGTCAAATCTTGTCTTGGCCAGCGGTGGTGGGTAAGAAACTTTCACAAGCAATTCCAGCTTCCAGGATCATGTCGCCACTTGGCACGTTCTTATGTCCCGACTCTGATTCGCCTTAAAGGGCAAGTTATTCAATTTCAACAACTTTGTTACCTCAGCTTCTTTTTCATGTATTTGGTAATTAAGCTTATGATTCCTAACTTAATTTGTGGGATCAGCACAACTTTATGATAGGACAACTGGATTATCATCTTATTTTTAGAATAGTTTCAAACCCTTTGCTATAATTGTGGAGTAGCTAATGATGATCCCCGGAAGGATAAGCCTGAACATCACTAAAATTTCATATCGACGTGTCAATTTTCCATTTTTATAGTGTGGACCTACACATATACATTGTCAAAATTAAAAAAGATGTACATATATTTTCTTTCTTCGTCAGATACTCTTTAGTCACCACCCGATTGCTCTCCTGCAGAGTTTCATCCATCAAAACAATCGTCGAACTACTGGCCCCTAACGAGCTTCACTGGTTTACCATATTCTTCTGATGCCCTTCATCGTAAACTATTTCGCAGAACCTTGCCACCTGAAAACAAAGATATGACCTCAACTTTGTCAAGCCAAGTAACAATCTGTGGGACAGCCAGTGTTTTGTACATTTTGGTACCGAACTTCTTGTTTTTACAAATATTAGTGAGGTCTTAGTTGTTACTCCAAAGCTACACATATGCTTTCGATTCCCAATCAGATGCAATTGCAAGTTCGTTTCTGGAGTACACGTAACTGCGAGTTTCTAACAAGTCAATGCAAACGTGTAATAAGCATACCTATCGCACGTCGAAAGCCATTATATAACAACACTTTTTATATAAATTTAGAAGTTACTATCTTACATGTAAGACGGGAGATACTAGTAAACCGCAAAAGGCTTAAGCTTGGTGTATCAACGACATGGTAATGAAGGAAACCAGGAGGGTGTGAGAAGATTACAATAATACCGAATTAACTTCATTGAATACAACCATCAACCAAATTAATTTCAGGAAATCTGAACGTGTTATTTAATTACATGAAAGTTTCACCATCACCAACGCCATCTCAAGAAACCCCAATACGAAAGGAGAACTACTGTGGCAACTTTTCATCATTCCCAACTACAGTCCACAAACAAAACCCAACATCACACTTTGCATTTGGATAAGCATGGGCTGTGTTTATTACTTATTCGCAATGACTCCTACAATAAGCTTCGAACACGACATGAGGCGTATATACAAACGGTGTAACTTAGTAGGACCACGACCAAAACGCATGATCTTCAAAACCTGCAGGTGCAGGAGGGTCCGAGTATTCCACAACTTCAAGCTTTGGAAATACATACGGAGGCAAGAGTCCCTTGCTTAAGTTGTCATCTTCATCTTGGGACAAATCAGACTGCTCAGCCTCAAAAACATAAGAAGAATCACCAGCCTCCAGGAATGAAGAGTGAACCCCATCAGTGTAATGCGGGCTTTCTGAATCAAATATATCACTTTTGGCTGAGCTGATCTCTTCCTGTTTACACGCCAAAACTGAAACTTTGGACACTGCACCCTCAGAAGCTGAATCATTATCACCAACCTGTTTTTCCTTTGGTTCCCGTGATAATGTGTCTTTGACAGATGATGAATTTCCGTTGTTCTGACTCAGAAGCAACTTGTCCGACAGTGATTCAACCTGACAAACATCAAACATCATAAAGCCACTCCAATACTGAAAAACATCAAACATCATAACGCCACTCCAATACTATATCCAAAGAAACCAATTTCGATGTTTACCTCGGACTTTAGCTTGTCCTTCTCTTTGAGAAGACTATCATAATCAGACTTAAGAGTATCATAGGTCGTTTGAAGTGCCTCATAATCCTTCTCAAGCTGCTTCGTCTTCCACCTTGCTCTGCGATTCTGGAACCATATGGCGACTTGACGAGGCTGCAGACCAAGGTCCTTCGCAAGCTCTATTTTCCTTTCGGGTTCTAGCTTGTTCTCGACCTCAAAACTTTTCTCCAGAAATTGAACTTGGTCAACAGTTAGTCTCCTCTTCTTTTCAGGTTGGTGGAAATACTCGTCCAATTCATCTTCTCCATTTCCTTCATTATCAAATGACCCAAAAAATGGCCTAGTCAATCCATTCACTTGGTGAACATCCTCAAAGCTGACCATGGATCTTCGGCCTAAATTCCAGCCACCCCATAGTTAAGACTTAGAAGATCAAGCACGATTAATATTAGCTAGTTTTTACGCTTCAATTAGCAGCTTCTTATTATGAACATTACAAACTTTAATAAGGACATAAGTTTTAGGAAATCTCCATATCACAGATTACATGGAATAAACAGAACAGAAAACTAATCAAGATGCACAACAGAGTAAGAATCAGGGGAGAAGATGGAGAGTAATACGTAGAACGATCATCAAATACAACTACAATTACGTCAAATCATATTAAAAATTCATTAATTTGACCACAAAAAAAAAAGATGCTTTATACTTGCTCTCTGTATTGTATTGTTCGTCGTCGAAATAAAATATAGGAAACAAAACAAACAAAGATAGCACTATAGATGGTCAACGTCGAAGGGAATTATGGGAGAGAAAGAGAAGGTACCAAGGAAGGACGGAGAAGATCCAGAAAGGAAAAATGCCTCGGGGGTCTGAGAAGATCCAAAACTACTTTTATGGGTTTGAAGCAAAGCACACAAGTTCGAACCAGAATTAGCACTCTCACGACCAACAACCCCGTCCATGCTTTTCAAAGGTTTCACGGCCGATAATAAGTAATTTACTTACTCAAGCAGCCGTGAGAGGGCAGCTCGGGTGAAACAATCAAACGGCCCGATACTCGCACAGCTAAACAATCTCTAGTTTATGTTCTTTTATTCAACTTTTGTCACCTTGGACCTAAGACTTGTGACGGAAGAAGCTGGTGATGATGATCTCGGTGATATGGGAAGTGTGGGAGCACCTGCAACAGCTCACACCCATCACTCAGAAGAACGTAAGCTATTGATCCTTGCACACAAACACAGAGACAGTGACAAAGAACAGAGGTGAAGAAAGAGGGAGACAAACAAAAGACAAGTGTTGTGTAAAAAATAGAAATTAAGGGAGAGGAGCGCAGACAGCAAGTCCAGCACAAGTGCAGGGTGGGGGTGGCTTTTAAGGAAGAAATTGTTGTTACAGAGCGATTCTTACAAACATGCCCCTCCCTCCCCCCTCAGGCCTGAAGACAAATGTGTCTCTTTGATTTCGTTTTCTCATGTTTTTTCAAATGACGCGATGACAATATCACAAGAAATCATGAAGGTATAAATTATGATTCTATCAAGAAATGGGGACTTACTTCCAGACTCTCAAGATGTATTCATAGTTTATACCATAATCTATAAAGTTAACTTATCAAAACAACTTCAGTTTGGATTATAAAGTGCCGTTGGACAAAACTTTTTAACTTATCAATGCAATTTCAATTTGGACAAAACTTTATTTATGTAATGTCTTAAAATTTCGTCAACTACTAAAAATAAATTTTAATGTATTTATTTGAACCATTGAAATAGGATATATTTATTTGAATTAATTATTTTATTTAATAATAAGGATTCGCTAAAATTTAATAATAATTGTATTATTGAATGGGAATTTAGTATTTTTGTGGAAATTGACAGAAGTTGGAGTGAAAAAGAAAGAAGACTATTCATGAAATTGAAACCGACCAAAATGTATTTATTTTGAAATAATAATATACAAAATAAATGAATTGTCTAAAAGAAAAACAGGAGAAGAGGGTAAAATAGTAACGTCGAGATTTTTCAAGTTAAAAGATGACAACGAGGAAGAGAGAACCAGGGCAAGGGAAAAGACAAAACAAATGTGTCCACCACCAACGCATCAACGTCACTTTCAATAAAGAGGTGGCGATCTGGACGTTCCTTGTCCAAGGGTTACTCACTCCGCTGACTCACAACTCTTTCCCTTGACCTGGTCACCACCACCCCATCCCACTGCCTTCCAACATCGCCACCCCTCATAGGCCCTATATCATGTGACGTGGGGCCCACCTTTGTCGTCACTTGAGTTACTAAATATTTGCGTCAAGCTCCAACTTCTTGTTTCATATTGTGTTATCCAATTTAAATTTATGGGAGTAAGTTATAACAATTAATGTGATTTATAAATTTTAATAGGATATTTTAGAATATTAGGAAGAAAAAGTAATCTTGACGCTATCCTCTAGCTTGTGTTAATGAAAAGGGTAAGTCTTTGATCTAGTAGTCTACTCACTTAAAACATATAATTAGACTCTAAGTTATAGGAAAGTCAATGATTGAACTTCTCGTTAATTTAATTCTTAGCTGTAACTTACGAAAAAAAGGTAAAAATCAAGGCATTAGTATTCAATTCCGACGATCATATTAATACTGCTGAATAAGCTTCTTTTCTTTTTATAAAACAGGGAAAGAAAGAAAGAAACTAAACTAAACCACTACAAAGAGCGGCGGTATAACGCGCCATGCTGGTCTTGAAGGAGACAGTCCAAAACAGTAAGCGGGGGCTCCTGGAAAATGTGCAAACCGGAGCCGGTCAGGATAGCAAACGAGGCGAGGTGGTCTGCGCATTGATTCCCCTCCCTAGGAACATGTTGGAGCTGGATCTCCCAATCGCGCTGGATGAGTCGCCGAATACCTAACACCAAAAAGGAAGTATCAGTCAAAGCAAGATCAGCAGGGGAGAGTAAATTAATAACTTCGAGGGAGTCCACTTCAACAATGACGTGCCGGAAGCCCAGGTTTTAGGCAAGTTGAAGACCCGAGTGGACGCCCCAAAGTTCTGAGGAGAGGGGTGGTCCTTGAGGAAGTTGCTGGGCAAAACCACCACACCATCGACCATGGCAATCACGAAGGAGCCCCCCAGCAGTACTGAGGCGACCGCCCTGTTTCACAGCCCCGTCAGTATTCAATTTAAACCAGCCTATAGGCGGCTTACTCCACCCCATGAGGCTCCCCAAAGGTAAACCTCGGTTAGGGAACACCCGGTTAGCTGCAATGCTGACCCTTGCCATCCAACCAAGGTAGTCGAGAATAACACGGTCGCCTGCCTCCGGCCAAACAACATCTGGGACAAATATGCTTTGGTTCCGCCAATACCAGAGGAACCAGCAGGTGACTCCGACGATGGACGACCAAGAGAAGGAACAAACTTGATGGTGCGTCGTAAGGTTGGAAGACATCCATGCTATGTTGCCCTGAAGAAAAAACTGCAAGTCCCGTAGGGCCTGGGGAAAGCACATCCAGATGGCACGGGCTTGCAGACAATCCCGGAGGGTATGTAAAATAGTCTCGTCTTGCCCATAGTGGTAACACCCGCCTTCCGTAGTAAGATGCCGAAGTAGGCGTTGTTGATTGGTTAGTAATTTTCCTTTGGCCATCAACCAAAGGAAAGCTCGAATCCGCTGGGGTCCGTCCCATTTCCAAATTAAAGCCTAGAGATGGTTCTGAACATCAGCTGATCGCCCTTCGAGAAGATCATAGGCCGATGCAATAGTAAATCGCCCATGAGCCGTAGGGCCCCATTGGGGTGTGTTGTCCTCATTACAATCAGGAGCTGGGGAAAGCGCAGCAATGTCCAGGCAGACTATCGAAGGGAGATACTGCTAGATCAGGTGCCACTGCTAGGTGCCGTCAGCGTTACAGACAGCAGCGATAGAGGCTGAGAGGGCGATGTCGAGGACAGGGGAGGTCGTCACAGAGAGAAGGGGTCTCCAGGCTGTAAGCCAAATGTCCGTCCAGAACAAGACTCGCCTGCCGTTGCAAAGCTGCCATTGTAGGCCGCTGTGAATAATGTGCCAAGTCGCGGACAGACCACGCCATAGGCTCAAAGCCCCCACTCGGGCCAGGGTAATTGGGATATGTTACATGTCGAATCGGTACTTAGCCCGCAGAATCTGGACCCAAAGGGCCTGAGGGTTTATGAGCAGAGCCCACCCCAGCTTGGCTAGAAGAGCATCGTTAGAGGAGCGAATGTGCTTAATGCCCAAACCTCCTGCATTCTTGGGCTGACAAACAGTATCCCAACTGGTCAGGTGGATTTTACGGGACTCCCCGGTAGAGCCCCAGAGAAAGGCACGCATAAGCTGTTCTAAAGCATCACACAGCTGCCGAGGGAGACGGACAGTTTGCATGGTATAAGTGGGTAAGGCTGCGAGCACAGACTGAGTGAGGGTAACTCTACTGGCCAGGGATAAAACCCGGGCCCTCCATCCACCAAGGCGTTGTCAAGCGTTATCTAGGATGTGCTGATACGTGTGACGCGAAGAGCGCTCGTGGAGCAAGGGAATGCCCAAATATTTCCCAAAATCGTGCGTGCGGGAAATATGAAGGTCGTGACTGAGTTGGCGAGCGAGAGCAGGGGACACATTCTTAGAAAAATAGATTCGAGTTTTTGCGATGTTCACTTTCTCACCCGAGGCCTGACAGAAAACGTCCAAAGTCCGAGCAATGACCTAAGCTTGCGAGGGCGTGGCTTCGGTGAAAAGGATGAGGTCATCGGTGAAAAAGAGATGCGATAAGTGGGGGTTGGTTGGACTAAGTTTAATCGGACGCCACGAGCCTAGAGCCACGTGATGCAAAATAAGCTGGCCCAATCGCTCCATGCAAAGGACAAACAAGTAGGGCGAGAGGGGGTCACCCTGGCGGAGCCCTCGAGAGGGACTAAAAGGTTCCATCAGGGAGCCTTGCCACGCAACTTGGAAATTAACCGTAGTCACGCAGGCCAGAATCAGTTAGATGAGAGGAGGGGGAACCCTATGTCCGTTAATGTATCTCGGAGAAAATCCCAACGAAGCCGATCATAGGCTTTTTCAAGATCGACCTTAATGGCCATCAGAGCCTTCTTGCCCCTCTTGTTGCGCATCGTGTGAATGACTTCCTAGGCGATGATAATATTATCCGTAGGTTGACGACCCGGGATGAAGCTAGTCTAGGGTGCCCGGACAAGCCGATCTAAAAGAGGTTTGAGGCGATTAACAATGAATTTGGAGAGGATTTTGTAGAGGACATTACACAGGCTAATCGGACGGAATTGGGTGATAGTTCGCGGGGAGGGAACTTTAGGGATTAGCACAAGAGTAGTTTGATTTAAAGCAGGCTCCCAGTGTTCCAGCCGAAAAACGACCTGAATATAGTCTGTCACTGTAGGCCCAACTTGCCCCACTACCGTTGAAAGAAAAGAGCATTAAAACCATCCTCCCTAGGGGCTTTGTTAGGGTTCATGGAAAAAACGGCAGACTGGACTTCAGCGGCGAGCACCGGGTGGTTCAAGGCTTGCAAGTTGTCCAGGGAGAGAGGAGGGAAAGCGACAGAGACAGGGAAGCTCAGGAGAGACCCAGCCTCCGGGGTGTACAAGCATTTTGGAACCGGAATAACGGGGGGTGCTACGCTGTAGGCGTGGGATGATACAGATGAATCAACAAAGGACGGTGGTCCGAGCCGAGGAAGGGAAGGTGGTGGTTTTCGGCATGAGGGTAGGCCTGGAGCCAGGCTGACGAACCAAAGACCCTATCCAGGCGAGCGTAGACCCTACCCCGGTGCCACGTGAATCTGGAGCCAACAAATCCCAAGTCATGGAGACGACACTCATGCACCCAATTCTGAAAACGGGGATTGACCACTCGCGAGAGGGGAGCCCCTCTCTCTTATCAGCGAGTTCGAGCTTAGCGTTGAAATCCCCGCCAATAAGCCAGGGATGGGTGGCGGTGCTGCTAACCCAAGACAACAGAGGCCAAAGGCAATATTAAGTAGTAGGCTAAGGGTTAGCATAAACCGCTGTGAAATTGAAAGTCTGAGAGGCATAAAGGATCATGGTATGAATAAATTGGCGGTGGGCAATCAAAATTTGGACTACCAACTCGGCTTTCCAAAGTAGCCAGATCCCGCCCGAGAACCCCACGGCCTTAACGCTAAAGGAGAAATCAAAACCCAGGGCTCGGACGACCTTCTCGGCCCTGGGGCCACTAATCCTAGGTTCGAGCAAAACAAGGATCCTAGGGTTGTAAGTCCTAAGGTAATTATGGAGAATGGCATGGAGGGTACGCCCCCTACCCCTTAGCAATTCCAAATCAAAATCATCATAAAAAATAGCTAGTGAGAGACGGTACCTCTAGAGGGAGCGGGGAGATCTTCAATCATAGACTGAACCGTGGGCCCTTCTGCAGCATGCATGGCCAGGAGAGGTGCGGAGGTCCCAGCTCCATCATCAATGTCGGGTGGAATAGGGGGGGCGCATATCCACATCCTCGTTGGGTGGTCCAGGGTCAACCTGGGCGTTGACCCCTTCCATAGAGTGATGTCACTCCTCAGCAGCTGGAGTCCCCGCCCCGAGGAAGTGGGGGGCGCAAACCATTTCTGAGTGGGATCCGAGATCAAGAGCTATGTGAGCTTGGCTACTGCTGGGTTGGAGTGTGGGATTGGGGCTGGGATGGGGCAACTGGAAGGTGGGCTCATGAGAGTGGGAGCTAGCCCCTAAGTGGGAGGGAGGAGCTGCCTTGGGCCCATGGCCTGGACGTGGCCCAGCAGGCCTTAGTGGTTGGGGTTTTGACGGGGGTTTCTTTTTGGCTTGAACAGAACTAAAATCTACTCTTGCTCCAAAGATCATTGGTGGAGACAGCTGGGGGGCAGAAGGTAGAGTCACATCAGGCTGGTCTAGAGTCGCATCGTCTGTCAGGACTGAATAACTTGAGCCCCTCCTCTGAGAAGACCCTTGAGTAACAGCTGTCCCTGGGCGTTGGTGAGTAGCATTTGGACGGTTGGGGGGGCCTCGGGATTTTCGCTTGGCTGTCATCCACGGTCCAAATCCCAGCTGAGGAGCAACCGAAGAAGGCACACTTTCGATTGCATTTTCGACCGTTGGAGGCATCGGACTGGGACAAGCAGGAGAGGAGGCGGGAACGTTGGATGCGTCGGCCACTATCTCCGGTCGGGTGAGGGAGTCGCCTGCGGTGGGAGTTGGGGCAGGAGGATCGGCAGCCTTCATCGGACAAATCGAGGTAGCATGACCTACCTTACCACAGGCGAAGCAGATAGACGGGAGCTGTCGGACCCCTACCCCGGAGCCCGATTGCCCCGGGAGGCGAGCCCTATGGGGGCCCGTTCCTGGGACATTTCTTGATCTTGATGATCGTGAAGCTGTTGGAACCCGTTACCGAAGTCCAACTCTTGAACCGTATAATATGAAACTTGATTGTCTTGTCTTGAGGGGTTTATTCCATTTAACCCTAAAGTCACATTGATTTCTCTTGGAGATCATAGCCTTATGACTCTTGTTTAATTTA
>JAOSBP010000006.1:26024759-26036998 GCA_027563825.1 Erythroxylum mucronatum | reverse complement strand
AAGTTTCATTAAACCAATGTACCCGAAAAATGCCATGAATGCATGCCAAAATATTAATAGCCGTCATCATCTAACCCATACTGTGGGGCATTACAATTTAGGTTAACAATGTTAAAATTTTAATAAAGAGGACAAGTAATAGAGGGTAGAGAACTATAAATCACTTATAGAGCTTAACAGTCTAAGATCATCACACCTTCTAATTAAAACTTAAGTTTATAAAGAAAATTTTGGGTGTTATTATTGAAGAGTTAAGTACACATATATAGAAAAGGGTTATTAAAACTCTTATTCTAAAAGTAAAGTGATTCTTAACTAAAATATCCAAAATGGAACTGAATCCTACTTTAATAAGGATTCTTTGTTCTTTTATAAACTTAAGTAAATATATCTAGGATAATAACTAGGATAATGCATCTAGCTTCTTGTTATTTCCTATCTAATAAGGAAAACATAGTCTAAAGTAAATTTCAACTCTTATTACCTTTATTGTCACTTTAACTACCATTTTCATTCCATCAAATTAAAGTTTGCAATTGAATGACATCTTTTATTTCTTTTATAACCAATACGCTCTTTTGAATTAGTTATCCCTAATTCATCCCAATGTAGAATGTAACAAATATTGATCATATAATCCTAGATTCAATTTTTAAAACTAAAAAAAATGATCTCTCATTTTCACTTAACATGAAACCACTAATATCCACAACACATATGGATATAATTTTTTCATTAAGAACGTCCTTAGGAATGTTTGGAATTCCTATAGATGCAATAGGAGAATGTATGCTATTATATATATGTTAAATAGTTCAGTTTACAATATTAAAGATAGGACTAATAAGGGTGCATGTAATAATAATATACTTTTAAAATAAAAAATAATGTGTTACTAAGATAAAGGCTGTCCAAATATATCAAACGAAAAAGCAAAAGAGTAAGGAATTATAATAGGGGCTTATATCCTTTCAAAATCTAGATAAATCAATGACCAATTAGGAAGAGACAACATCATAGGTTTAACTTAAGTTTGATATGATGAGATAGGTTGAGCTACCTAACCTTTTGTGAATGAGGTTTCCTTATCCATGAAAACGTCTTTAGTTTTAGAGCCTAGATTTCTATAATGGAGTTATGAAGAATCTAGAGTTCCTCTTATACCAAATTGAGTAGATTGTGTAGCCAAATGCTATCATTAATAGGTGATGATCATCCTTAGACTTGAAGTTAAGATTACATATCTAATTGATTATAACTGCCTAGTCAATAACACCACAATGAGCTTCCTAAGAATGTTGAATGTAAATCAAGACTTCCTTAGTGAAATGGCAATAGAAATATAGATATGAGAGTGCTAAATGTTGATAAAAAAAGCAACAGTTTAAGTCTAGGTTTAGAATTCCATGAAGTTTTCTTTTTGTTGTAGAGAATGGCTAGCCATAAAATAAAGGATACTTTGGGAATTTGATATTTATTCCACACTAAATTGCACTAACTCAAACTAAGTAAAGAGAAAATAAACAATTGCTAACAAGATTTGTTAGTGAAGAAGCTCGAGGGTGTAACAACCAAATGAATTTATCTAGTCTTAAAACAATGCTTGTAAGGTGGGAGGAACCCTTTAAAGTTAAATTAACTCTTCTAGGACAAAGCCATTAATTTTCTTTGATTACAAATTTTAACTTAGCATTGTCAAGGAATCAATGCATGAGACTTAGATAAGAGGGATGGAGATATAAAAGACTTACCTCACACCAATTATCATACCAAAGAGAGGAGGCTTCACCATTCCCCATTCGAATTTATATTCCACTAAATTTATATGCTCCTCTTAGAATTTATATTCCACTAAAAACATGCTTTTACATATGGTTATCTACCACAGACATGGCCAAGTTCCAAGTTGTGGATCTCATTGTCTAATTCCAGAACATGACATGGGCTATCCCTAAATCATAGACCATATTGCTTCTCTAGCTTGTGTTTTCTGCAATGATATTTATGCCACACCAATATGCCCATGTCTTTACATCGTACCTTCTTTTTTAATTTCCATAACTAAAGATTCCCCAGAACTAGAGCATGGCCATAGAAATATTCCTTTATGCAAATTAGAGGTAAAGACATATGCTGAAGATATGGGCGTGTTGATATTGTAAAGTTGTTTTTATAAAAGATATATTATAAGCCATATTTATGTTACATTCTGTGTTTTAAGTGTGTAGAGAAAAAGAAGGACTACGGTATATAGATATAGGCATGGTTGAACTTGTTTCATATTCTAAAAAAAGACAGTGAGATTGATGACTTAGGACACAATCATGGGCAAGGCTATGTCAAAAGTTACCCTTACTTAGAAATATTTTTTGGTGGAATTCAAACTCTAGGAGGATTCTACATGTTAAAAATCAAAGTTAAGATAGGTAGTGTCTAGTAATGGGGCAAGTTGTGTTAAATTATACCAGTTAGAGTTTGAATTTAACTATATATATATAAACTTGGTATATATAACAGAAATATGTAATCTTCATCAAGTGGAGAGTTTTAATTAATCAATATAAAATCAACCACGACTCTTGAGGATGTAGATACGCCCAAATTAATTGAACCATGTTAAAAATCTTCCTATTGGTTTTTATTATTCTTTCTTTCATGTGCATCTATTTTTATTGCATACACTTTATTTTTGAGAAAATAGTATCAGAGGATAGTAGAGGAAATAATGACTTCATTTGTAAGATTTAAAGTGGGGAAGTTCAACTAAACTAATAACTTTAGACTATGGTAACAAAGAGTAAATGATTTATTGGCAGGACAATTCTTACTAAAGGAGTTGCATGAGAATAAGTAGGAAGACATAGATGAGTTAGATTAGGAGGAGTTATAGGTGTGACTAGTTGAAACCATTCAATTATGTTTGGCAAAAAAGGTCATGTACCATGTTATAGAGATTATATCGCTTGGGGATATATGGAAGAATCTAGAGAGTCAATACATGTCAAAATCTCTCACAAATAAGTTGTATTTGAAGTAGAGACTATATAGGTTGAAGATGTAAGAGGGAACGAATCTGAATCAATGTATCAATATATTTAACCAAATAGACAATGATATGCTACGGCTCAAGGTTACTATTATGGATGAGGATTAAATAATAATTTTGCTTTATTCTTCGCTTTTTGAAAAAAAATCTAGTATATTAGGTAAGAGGATAGTTAGTGTGAAGGATTTCGTATTTCCATTATTAGCTTATAACTAATATAGACTAAATATTGGTGAAAGCTCTCAAGTTAAGGGTTTTACATAAGGGAAAACTAATACTGCAGAAGAAAGTAGGGGATATAGCTTGTCTAAATGAAGTTATGTGTTTAAATCCAAGGATGGAAAGACATTCCAATGCTATAAGTTCAAAGAAACAGAACATATTAGGATGGTTTGTACAAACAAGAAAAAGTAAAGGGAAGAAAGGAAAATTAATGATTCATCAAGGTTTGCTAATATAGTGTGAAGTAAGGACTATAATTGTAGCTATAAAGATATGATATGTGTTTGAAAGGTCAATTACTAGACTCATGAATTTTGGATATAGGATGCACACATTAATATGACACCAAATAAGGATGACTTTATATTATACATCAAGTAACTTCAAGATTATTTGGTTAAGGATGATACATTGTGCAAAGTTGTCAGAACATGATAGTTAAAGCATAACAAGTTAGGATTCAAATGTTTGGTGGCATTTATGTTAAGTAAAGTTTGATATATACCAAATTTGATGAATAATTTGATCTATTTGGATATTTTATATGGAATCAATTTTGGATATAAAACCTATAGGGACAACATTAAGGTGGTAAAGGGTGTGTGATTATTATCACGAGATTAAAAATAACTAAAAAATCTATAAACTGATAGGAAACATAATTATAGGTGGAAAAACTGCAAAAATTAAGTCAAAGGAAGATAGTACAGTGTTATCAAAACATATAAATAGTCATCCTAGTAAGTGATAGATGATGAAACTTTATAAGAAAGAGCTTATTGAAGTGTGAAAAACTTAAGAAGGTATATTTTTATAAGTTTTATATGGTTAGTAAGGCATATGTTAGGAAAAATATGTGGAAATGACATGCTAAAATTAGGAAAGGGCATGATTAATGTGGTACAAATATAACTATAATATCCTAAATCATATGCTAACATGGTTAGAAATTATAGTTCAGGAGATAGAACAATGTCAAAAAATGCATTAGTATAGTATAGTTAATAATATAGTGAGAGGACTATTAGGTCACTAAGGAGATATAATTAGGAAGATTTATTAACAAATGCTCTTATCATTAGTGATGGGGATCCAACTGTATTTTAGGAGACTAGAGAAAGTTAGCAGAAAGATAAATGGATGAGTTTTATAGTGAAGGGTGTAAGGTTTCATAAGATAGGAATTAATTGCATGTAATTATATCTTATTGGAAAAGGTTCACATTTTAAAGAATGTAGTTACTATGTTGACTAAGTAGGTCACCAAGGAGAAGTTTAAGTACATTTCTTGATTAATGTCTAGGTATGATAGACATGGTTTTAACCTAGCTTATGAAAGGTATATATGTCAAGGCAAAGATCATTATGTATGACTTATATATACAAGTACAATCTAAAATATTTTGGGAAGAATATGAGCATTTTCTTGGAAGTCTTTAAGTAAACATAGTCTATCATTTATGCATGGCCTATGACATATTTCTTTATAGAAATCATATGTAAATACATGAGCATGGTGAGGTGAAAGAGGTCATTTTGTAAAATACATAATCTAGGACATATTCATGTTATAAACTATGTTCAAGTGTGTGGAGAAGTAGGAGGATCCATAAACTAGGGATAAGATAATGGCTAAATCTATGTCATATTATAGAAAAGATAGTGAGATTCATAACTATAGGCCAATTTGTCTTAGCAAAATCAAACTGATTAAAAACACGTTTTTGGTAAATTTTAAACACTAGAATTTGTTAAAATCATGGTTAAGTTTGGTAAAAGGGCAATTATGTTAAATTCTACCAGTTATAATTTATAATTCTCTATACTTATGTAAACCTAGTATGTATAAAGGAAATCTATAATCTTTATCAAATGGAGAGTTTTGATTAATCAATAGAAAATTAGCCACCATGGGATCTCAAAGACATAGTCATACCAAATTAGCTAAACATTATTAAAATCTTCTTGTTGGTTCTTGTTGTTTCTTAGCATTATTAAAAATCTTCTTGTTGGTTCTTGTTGTTTCTTTCTTTCGTACAAATATATCCTTGCTACATACACATTATTTCTTAATAAATACCCTACATCTCCTTTTTTAAGATAAGTGATATTTGGAGTTCTCATAGACATATTAGGAGATTGTATACCATTATGTCCAAGATAATACTTCAATATATAGTTTTAAAGATAAGACTAGTTTATATATCACTTTGTAATTCTAAAAAGTAAGCATTAACACGCAACTTCTTAAATATTTTAAAAGGTATAATACTCCTTGAATGAAATTCCTGATATTTGTCCTTTGAGAAATGGTTTTGATGAATCCTTTCCATCACCATATCCCTTTTATTGAATTTCACTAATCAATGATATTTATCAATACGTTCTTTTAAGTTAAGTTATTCTTTGTTATCTTTTGTTATACCTTATCCCAAATATCCTTTATATATTATGCAAAACCTTCAAGTTCAACACTAAATCTTACAATTTTTAGTTAATGAATCAAATCAATAGGCCTCCTTAGTTGAATTCAAAAATTATCTCAAAAGGAATCTTACTAGTTTACATATTTATGAAAGTGTTATATGCAAATTTTTCCACAAAAAGAATTAGGGCATGGAGGTATGTTTAAGAGAATTTAGGAGAGGTGCTTCCTGTTGGCCCCTCAGTGGTAAAAGCAGCAGTGGAAGCAAGTTAAAGAGACTTGAAAGAATTACCTTGTTTAGAGTTCTGTTTGAGCCATTTTCTACATTCAGAGATGTGATGTCTAGGCTTTTTACAGCAGCTGTAAGTTCTTTTATAAAACTTCTTACCTAAATTGTGAGTTGTAAGGACAACATCAGTATACGGGACTGATTTTTCAGTACGAAGCATAGTGAGATGAATTTCCTCTGAGATGAGTTCCTTAATGGCAGTGTTGAGATTGGGTAGAGTTCCAACTATGAAGAACAGAGCTATGAATAGTTCAAATTCATCCCTAAGAGTCATAAGAAAATGTCATATATGTTGACGATCTTGAAGATTTGCATAGAGTACAACAACATCAGGACTAGGATAGACATAATTACCGAGTGCTAGTTGATCCTAAAGTTCTTACATACCAGATACATAACTATGTATTGTCTGTCCAGATTGTTGTTGCGTGCAATGGAGTCTCTTATACAGTTGAAATCGACGAACATCATCTAATACAGTGTAATGATTTTTCAAGAAATTTCCATAACTCTGGAGTTGTTTCAAACCGTCAAAAGTCAAGTTTGATGGATTTAACACAAGTATTTCAAAACCATGTTAAGATTTGATGGTTCTATCCATCCTATGCCACTAATCGTTCAGTGAATATGTTAATGTCTTCATCTTTCTTTTAAGCATGTTTAAGTATTTCTTCAGTAACAATACGACAAAAGAGTCCTCCTTTAAGAAAATTACACATTTTCTCAGCGCAAAGATCATAGTTGGAGTCATCAAAGATGATATTAATATGGATGGGAATGTATTAGGAAAGGTTATATGCATGCATAGTGAAATAACAACATAAAATAGGAGAAACCCTACTTATAGAAATAGAATTTGGTTATTCTGACCTCATAATTGAATTCAAAGAGTCAAAAAACTTAAGAACTGGTCAAATTTGTAGAGAACTCGAATTAAAATGTACTGAATTGAATGATCAAAGTGACAGTTAACTTCTTTTCGAACTGAACCGAACTGATGGTCTAAACTGAACAAAGGAGGAGATGACACATTGACAAATAAGGAAATGACACATTTATAGATGACATGTAATGACCTGTGATGACGTGGTAGCTAACTAGAATTATGTGGCAGATGATATGGCGTTGAGGTATCGAATGACATGACGATGACATGTATCTCTTTTTTTGTGACTAAATAATGTCATTTTTCTTGGGAGCAAAACAACCTTGTTTAGGTTGTCTTCTTCCTTCAAAAAAAAAAAAAAAACATACATACAACTAGAGTTTTGAAAATTAGTAGCTATTAAAGGTCCATGTGGGCACGTGGAGTAATGTTCCGAGGTGAATTTTACACCATTGTGATCTGCGCAAGACAAGAAGTAATTTGGAGAGCTGATCCTCTGGCTCAGGTACTCTGTACCTAGCCTGTGCCAGAGGATCTCAACCCTCCTAGAAAACCAGAATACGAAAGCAGAATACTCGAGAGAAAGAAAGGAGAAGGCTCTAGAATTTAAACTCTTTTTCTTGCAAAAGACTGATATTATGTAGAAATAGAAAACTAAGAAAAATGTAGAAATACTTTCTGTATTTTTATGTGTATGTTTTGTGATGTACGTCAAACTATTTATACATTTTAGATGTCTGTAACAAAACAACAAATCAATTCGACAATATGCAAACATTACCAATTTATTTTGAATATATAAAGAACTAAAACAGTAGATGGAGAAAATGGCCATGTCCCTGACATTTCCATTCTTGCCAAGTTATACCTTAAACAGCCACAGCCATGGCGACATAAGAAACACAAGCTAATTAGCAATTCTATACACCTCCTGGTAAGCCTGACTTGAAAGGAAATTGAAAGGAATCTAACCACAAAACTTACATGTTCTAAATGAGTTCTCTAATTATAGAAAAATAGAAGTAAACAAGAGATTATTAGCTCAATCAGCTTCTTGAATCCCACCAAGCACTACAGAACCGACGAACAAACCAACAGCTCCCACCACAAGAGCCCCAGCTATCAAGGCCTGCACCACCACCAGACCTGCCGAGTCGTCCGGAATCACCACTATCGCCGCCAAGGCCGCCACAAATATTGGAAGCGCAGCCGACGCAAGAGTGGACGGCGATACTGTCGCCAACTTCTCCAATAAACTCAACAGCCCCAACTCCTCCGCCTTAGAGAACAAGCCCAGCTTCTCTATCGATGAAAGCGTGACTCCCAACTCCTCGGCCTTGGACAAAAGACCGGCTTTTTCCACATTGCTAAGGACTTTCCGTTTCTCTAGCTTCTTAAAGACATCGAACTCCACTTCTTCGCTTGCCTCGTAGAAGATTCCTGCACCGTACCATGATTTCTTCCACCCATCATCGTACTTGTTTACCTAAAGAGACCAAAAAGGAAAAAAAAAATCAAAACCATACGAAACAATACATTCCTTTAATTCAACTCTCTTAAAACATAGGATATTTATAAAAGAGGTGATCGCCTTTTTCTTGGGCGCCATGGCAACGATCGTTAAGGGCTGTTTTGGAGAAAACAGTCGGTGAAGATGAGGGTTATTGGAGGAGAGGAAGTGATTTTGCTGGCTCCGAAGAGTAACCGGCCAAGAAATAGGTGGAGCGACCGCCATGGATGAGGACACTGAGCTATCTCCCGGAGAACAGTACTTGATTTGTTTACTCTCTCTGGTGATGCCGATTGACACGTGGGATGGTCTGTGTAATCGCAAGTTCTCTCTGACCACCAATCATATTGGTGATAGCTTTATCCTACAAATTTCACATTTTTAATTGAAATGAGTTAAGTTGCTCCAATTACTGAATATGGCATTTAACTAACAAATAAATCCTATTTTGTTTTAAATGTATGCGAATAAATTCTACAAGTAAGGTGGTAAAAATTGGTACATCTTAAACTCTTGAATCACCAAATTTTGGGCATCAGATCCTCTGTGTCATTAAGTCTATATCTACTATGTGCCACATAAAAAACGTCGACGTTTTTATTTAAACCAACGTTTCGTCTCAGCTTCATACTCACCTAAGCCGAGCCATGTTTCCTCCTCTTTTTTATTTTGCTTCCTGCTGTCACTCTCAACGCTTTCCATCCATATTTATTAGATCTTGCTCTAACAAATATCGACTTTTGCCAACCTCCTCTTTTCTTCATCTTCTTCTTATGGCATCTGCTTCTTCTATCGAAAACAGCAAATCCAGTACTTTGAGGGATTTTGTTTTGCTCTTGGTGTTTTAGATAGCCCGAAATCAACTCCCAGCTTCAAACCAAGTTCAGCCAGGTACATGTTTTATTAACCTCCCTCTTGTTCTTTCTCTAGACGCTTTAGAGTTTTCTCCGTCTACATTTCTAGATTTTTTATGGTTCACTTGCTAACTTTTTAAGCCGTTAAACAGATGAAATGATTTCTAAGATAACATATACGATGGTTTTAGGGGTTAATGTTAATGGCTTAGCTTTCAGAAACTAAAAGTAGAAATCTATCTTTTTCCATTTTTATGATATGTTCGATGATGTATTAATCATATTTTTAGGGCTGCTACAACACGAAAAGGCAAGGATGGTGCTCGTCTTCAGATGAAACTAGTTTACAATTTCAACTTTGTATTAACTAATTCTACTAGTTCCTTTGTTTCTATTAACTAATTTCAACTTTGTACTGGTTAATCCTATCTATATATTTATATAAGATCCATATAAATATATAGACAAAATTAACTGACACAGAATTAGAACATCATTTTAAAATTGGAAGATTCCGCGTCATATCTAGTCAAATGATGTCTTGTAATTTTAAATTAATGAATTAAGCATAGTTTGACTAAAATTAAGTTAAAAATAATAATTATTATTTTTTATTATAGTGTACCAGACTATAGCATTTTAATGATGTATGGCGACGTTATCTTGAATGTGCTCTTATCAGTCTAAGTGCTTCTTTATGAGGTAGAAGTAGGCTGCCTTCCACCAATACTAAATAGTTCAGAGAGAAAATTGCCCCGGTTCCTATTTTGCCTCACATTCTCCGTTTCCCACTATTTTCTATTTATAATTAATACTTAGAAGTAAAATCTCCAATCTGGGTGACTAAATGGTTTCCCTGTTTGTCTGCTTTAGGCTCTTGCTAGGGGCTGGCCGCAATCGAAATTCCTAGCTTGGACATCTTATTTGTGGCTCTGAAATCTACCTCTCCACTGATGCCCAAGAGCAGCTTTTGCCATAGTTGGAACTGGATAAATGCACCAACTTTGGCCTCTGAGTTGATACGAGCCTTTATCAAAGAAAACGGGAACAGTGCACACTGCCCGCCGATTGTAACCAAAGTTGCCGCATTTGTCGACAAAACTTGCTTCATCTCCGCTGCAATGGCAGTCCTTGTGAGGGGGTCGATCTCGTGGTAGAAGTAAGCCTTTAGACTTTCAAGTTTGTCATCCCTGCATTTATTGTTAATCGTCATGTTAAGGTAAACCTTCAAGGGTAGCCTCAAATGCTCATTGGGTTCTGCTTACAAGTTCAAAGAAGTGATAAAGAAGTTGCTATTGAAGCTTAAACCAGCACTGATATCGTCGAATGTTCTTGTTGATACGTCGAAAGCAACGCCAGTTCTGACGGAAAAAGAAGTGCTTCCAATCTCACTAGACATGTTCACAACAGGATTATAAACAGTACCATTAAAAGATCCTTGCTCATGTGCCTTCACCCCAACTCCTGCCGTAATCCCAGAATTTTCTTGCAGGAATCGGAGTTCCACCTGTTCTTGCAATTACAGAATAAGTAATTTGGTGTTTTAAAATCATAATCTGATGCATTGTGAGTGGACAGTGGAGTACATTTCAAGGGTATCGCTTACTAGACTACCAGAAATTCTCTCACCTTGGCGGAATCAGGAATTGTGAATTTGAAGAGTGTTGTGAGTCCTGGAAAAATCTCTGGAGCTGTAAAAGCAGTGAAAACAAAAATGCAATTCATTCAAATCCACTGCTAAGTCTGCAGAAGACGGTCACGCCATTATTTCAAATCTATGCAGCGCCCGATATTTTCGTGTTTTGGGTCAAGTACGAAATACGAAGGAAAAGATCAGCACTAAAGAAGCGACATTCTGGGTAACCTTCCAATAGAAAAGCTAGAATGTGGAATCTTTGAATGTCAACTAAATGTAGCAACTCTCTTTCAATTTACAGATGCTTTTTGTTGATAAATCTACAGATATCTATAATACCTTTTTATATCAAAATGCCAATCTTACACGTATCATAAATGATAAAGAGGATTCAACTTACATTCGCATGATAGATCAAAGTTCCACTTGACGTACTGGTAGCGAAAATAAGTTGGTGGTGGTCGACTAGCATAGTCTTTGTAGAGCAGATCTATAAATAAAAGAGAAAAGATTATATGAAGAAAAGCAACAACGTAAGAAGAAAGTATACGAGAGGCAAAGAGCAGAATGCACAACCTCTGGCTTTCTTGCCAAGATCAAAGTGTAAACCTGGAAGCTTGCTCATTAATCTCAACAAATGAAAAGGCAATCTTAAAACTTTCTGGCTCTACCTGAGGGCAATAAAATATATTGGCAGTTGGATAAAGGTAACGAGGAAGCTTCCTGACGTACACCCGTAATTTGTATCAAGTGAAATTTCCAAGAACCCTTCAACATTGTTAGTTGGCTGATTAAAGCCATACAAAAACATAATTACACTTCGTCAACATTTAAAAAATGATACTTAAAAATGTCAAAGGAAAGAGGTGGATGATAATATTGAACATTAGATGAACCTGCTTACTCGGCACAACAAAACAGACATTTAACTACATTTTTTTGACGACGTTCTAAAGATCGTCGCTATAAATAGTGATGTTCAAGAAAACCCACGAACTGTACCTGAATTGTACGAACCGAATCTGTAAACAAGGTTAACCAAACTTGAGTTCAGGTTCGACTCGAACCAAACCTGAAAAATCAGGTTCATGATTCAGGTTCAGGTTTCTAACTTGCGGTTATAGGTTAACCGAACCAATAGCAAGTTAACCGAACTGAACCTGATTTATAGTTTTAGGTTTAAACATGAACCTGAAACATCAAAAAAACCTATTATATATTTAAATATAATTTAAGAGGATATTAATATAATAAATTCACTAGTATTTACTATATTAATTCTTGAGTAAAAAAAGGAAGAAAAGGAAAAAAACTACTTTAATTCTATGTTATTAAACGTTAATCTTGAACATTGCTATTATAAGTAACAACT
>JAOSBP010000006.1:25998483-26015104 GCA_027563825.1 Erythroxylum mucronatum | reverse complement strand
TTATACGACAAATGAACTTTGCAACAGTTTGCTTATGGAATTTGAAAATATGTGGCATAGATTTCAATTCAAACTTTAAAATGGTTTTTGCTTATTTTCGGTTATAAACTTGTTACCCATTGAGCGTAAGCTCACCCCCCTCCATTCCCATCCACAGGTGATGAGAAGAAGATCGGGTGAATGAAAATGAAGGATTTTTGTATCTTTGTAATTTCATTCGGATTTTATATTGTTGTTGTATTGTGGCTTATAATGCCATTAAAGTTTGTATATAATTATGGGATCGAATTATGTAAGTAAATTATGGTTGGTATATATGAATGTGAATTATGATTATGACTTGAGATACGATTGGGAATTTTGGAAGTGTTTTAGTTATAGGATTGTGAATGTGTATGATGAGATTCCGGACAGGAGGTCCGAGGATTTGTGTGATGGGTTGGAAATATTGAAGTGCTTTTGTGTATGGATTTGCGTATGAACATGATATGGAAATTATGTATGAATGGCATGAAATGGAGAGATGGAATGAATCGTATTGGAGGAAGTTTTTAGTTAAATTGATGAAATTCGAACATTTGGTAATAATCGAATTTGGAATAAAAAGAGATATGATTATAGTGAATGATAAAATGTTTTCGAATATGAATGGATTGAGGAATTGATGAATTTCAATTTGGAAATTGGAATTACTTTGAATGTGGTGAAAAAAAAATGACGCGATATTAGTTAAGCTGCGGTTCGTTCGTTTCGAGTTGGGCTCCGGAAACGGGTCCCAACACCGAGTATGTCCGTTAAACGAACCTTTATTTAATCATCAAATACACTCCCAATCTTCCCAAATTCAATTCTTTTAGCACAAAATCACTTCATACCACACCACCATCATTCTAATTCCATTTACTCTTCAATTCTCAACTTCATCTTATTTTTCTCAATTTCCATTCCTTTTCATAACATATCTCATTTCTAAATATAAAACACTTCATACCCAAGATTTATGAATTCAAGGTGATAACTACCTATTCATATTTATATTTCAACATCCCATACACAATTCATATCCTCTATTTAACCATAAACACTTAAAATGAAGCATAAGCACTTAGTCAACTTTTGTTACATTCAACTCTCCAACTTCAACTAACATTTAGGACTTTTCAAAACAAGATTCAAAATCAATCTCTTCATAAAAATTGTATCCAATTCCTTCTATCATCACTTAAACCAAACTTCAATTCATTTAAACAACCATCAAAGCAATTTTGGCTACACATTTGGAACACATTCAACGATCACCCTATTGCAAATTTTCCAGATTTTCACTTAATCAATCTCAACACTCAACTCATCTAATTCATCTTATGCCTAGGTCAACACTTCCATTCCTTTTTTTCCATCATTTACTACTCAATTCATGTCAAGCAATCACTCACAAACAATTCATGAGCCATATTTTATCACAATCAAAACAGGGTATATATGTATATACTCATCCAATCCCTACTTTCACACTTCATTGAAGTTCTCTAACTCTCTCAATACTTTTCCATGAACTAGGCTCTACATACATATTCAAAACACAACATGAACAACTATGAGCATCAATTAAAACACATACACAAGCCTTTCACAATCATAATTCAATCATCAAATCCTCATCATGATAGCTTCAAATAACCATACATATAACATGAAACATGATACTTACTTGATTAAGTCACTAAATCTTCAAATTCTTCAAGGAAACTATCAAGACCTAATTTCAACCATCACCATCGATCATCATCATCCAAAGGGTAGTAGAGGTAGGTTTGTATGGAGAACAAGAAGAAGAGGGCAAGATGATAAGGAAACAAGAAGAAGATGATGACTAGGCTTGGAGTTGGAAAAACACACAACACATGAAGAAGGAGAAGGCCACGAAGAAGAAGGAGAAGAATTCACCAAAATAAACTTCAAATAGCTTAGAAGAGAGTGTGTCGTGAATGAAAGCATGAGAGAGCTTAATTAAATGTATACTTAAGGGTTAAGTTAATGAAATACATGGCCATCAAGATGCCATGTGTCAAGCTCTAACAAATCCTTCTCAATTAATCAATTTCAAGTCCAATTTCCCATAAATTCCACTTGTTAAAAATTCCTATAACCATATATCCAAAATTTCACTATTTGATAATAAATTCCAATACCAGTTATCAGTTGGTCTGCCGCTTGGCATTTTTTCTAGTCTAAAATTTTACCCCGAAAAATTCTAGAAAATTTTCCTAAAATTCTCCAAAATTACAGAATTACTAATTTCACTTTCCAAATCAATTTTCAAGGTCAAAATCCCATAATTCTACAAAATTCTTTAAGCAAGCACATTTATTTCCAATTATATCGGGAAAGTCAATGAATGCATGTACAAATAATTTCATGTGCAACAATTCATTTTTCACAATATAAATATATCACATAAGGCATAAACAGACAATTGCACACTAAGCTCTCACTGAACACCAAATTTTACCATTTTACCCTTCCCGCTGGAATCGGGATGTTACAGGTATTGTTCAACATTAAACATAATTAACTCAACCCGTTAAGAATTCTTTTCTTAGCATGAGATCGATTCAATGTATAATTTCGGACTATATGACGTCTAATGTATCATATCTAAGTTTTGGTTGATTGTGTTCCCCACGTTATTGACTCCAAGCATTTCTAATATAGAATACATATTGACCAAAATTGCCACTCAAAGAAACTTTAATCGATATCTCAACTTGTGAATTATAAAGTGGACCCTTTTTACATTTTAAGATGAAACAAGAAAAATAAGTGGCATTCTTACTTTGTCTTGCCTGTGACGATCTTCTTATCACATCGGTACTTTGTAACTTGAACCTTTTGATGGATAATATTCCAACTTCAATACCTTAAACATTTAACCTCTAATATTTTCATCCTCTTAATTATCTCTTTTCTAATCAAGGTGACACTAGTGCTACACCATTTCATTGGTCTCGTGTTCAATGAACATCAAACATGCACAGACTATGAGTCTTTGTACTTTCATAGAGAAGTTAATCCTCTGGTTTAATACAATTAATGTCACTTTCCCCACAAATCAGGCAATTAAGACGAGGAAGAAACTGATGTTGGGATGCATAGAACCTAGGCTAAAAATGATTCCCTTCAAGTGATATCTTAGATAGTTCATCTATATAAGCTGGTGAATAAGGTCCTTCGTTTGTATAGCCTTTAGAGTGATGGGGATGTACAGAGGGAAACAGTACCACCTGAATTACAATTCAACGATGAGATGAAGAATTTGGTAAAAACGGGATGATTGTGATGTTTGGAATAAAGTTTGGTTCGTGATCAATGCAAGTTCTTCTGCTTCAAGGTATACGTGTTGATGCATTGGTCCCGGACCAGGCTTCATTCCCTACATTAAGTCATCGAATTAGCAGCAATGTGGTTGTCATATATAGCTGGTATGTTACATCAATTGCTTTCTTTAAAACGCGAAGTCATTTGATTCCAAAAGGACCATCGATCTTTTATTTACATTAATTATGTAACTCTTACATCTTAAGTACTCAATCGGATCGGATGCCACAGATGTGGTGCAGCTGTATAGAGTAGGTATGCAATGCTTTTATTGTACTAATAAATGTGTAGTATACTAGTGATCCTAGTTGGAAACTATCATTTCTTGCTTCCTGGAAAATAAGTGGATCAACCACTAGGTTGTGTCTGTGTGGCATTGCTCTCAGCTTCTTGGAGGAGCTTGAGGATTTCTTCTTTCTTCTGGTTCATGGCCTGAATCTTGGAGTCAATCTTTCCAAGCTTAGCCCTTAGTTTAGCAGGGTCTGTCTTATCTTCAGGGTTCTTTTTCTTCTTCTCTTTTCCACCATCTTCCTTATCCTCCTTATCTTTAGACTCCTTGTCTTTCTTCTTCTTCTTGTCTTTTGTTTTTTCTTCTCCATTTTCACCCTTCTTATTCTCCGCGTCGTCGTGCTTCTCCTCCTTCTCTTTGTCCTTCTTTTCGACCTCATGATCATCCTTCTGTTTGTCGTCTGTCTCTCCCATATTTAACCTGTAAATGCAGCACATATTTTGTTATCGTTAAATCAAGTCTGTTAGTTTTAATAATGAATTGTAAATCACAAGGAATCAAAGCTGATTTCTGATTTTTGAATGCTTTTCCTCTCGAACCAAAAGGAACTAGATTTTATTTACATGATCTAGCCAATAACTGTGGAAGGAAACAACAAACACATACAAAGAAGAAAACTAAAAGATATGCCAAGACAAATGAATGCTGATGAAGGTTGTGCTGGTTAGAGACTTACAATTACAGGTTTCTTGAAGAACAAGCAACAGGGAAGATGAGGAAACAGAGAAATGAAAGATTACAAACCTGGAAGTCTCCTAATAAGGTTGAAACTTTTGCCAGTTTAGATACCTGCTTGTGGTTTTTATACAAGATGCAGGGGGCGGCTCAGGCTTCTCTTGTCTTTGGACATTTGTAATCTTGTCCTGACCCTATTTTGGCGTAACAATTCCATTCCACCCATAACTCAACAAAAGGGTGGGGCTGCATTGGTTGTGGCGATATTTATGAATACCCACCAACTATTCTTATGATCCAACGACCTGGCCTTTGTCTAATCTTGCTTCAAGTTATGGGATACAAGTTTTGCTAAGGCGTGTTCGCAAAGGGAAGACTTCACTTCATGTTTTTACACGATCTTGGAATTAAAAAAACATTCTTTGTTGACAAATCGTTAAATTGCAAGTGAACAAATGGTTTCCTTTGAACTAATTTGTTTTGATGATTGATGGGAAGAGAATATTTATAAATCAAGGGCTAAGAAATCCATAAATTTGTGACAATCCATTCTAGTTGAAATAACATTACTATTAATGTTATAAGAATAAAACTTTTAATTACCTAATTAAGTTTGTGAATATTAAAATACAAAATATAATTCAAAACTTACAAAATTTTGGTAAATTATATCTTTTGTACCCCTAAAAATGAAAATTTCAGTACTTTATAACATTGCCCAACATCCTTCTCTCTTTTAATAATTCATGTTAAGGATACTCACAACGAACAATTTCTTTCAAAAATTGTAGTTTTAGAAATAAATGTTATAAGAATTGAAAATTAAACCGACAATGTGCAAGAATAAAATCAATGAAACCCGTAACCAAAAGGTCAAATAAAAGCAGGAATGTAAAACTCAGTTCACTGCTTTCCTTGGAAGCTTAAGTGATGAAATCAACGCCTAGACCCCAAACTCAATATGTTTGTTTCAAAGAATACATGCGAGGGCATCTTGACGTGAAACCAAAACAAAAATTCGTTGGTGTTGAATAAAATCCATGCAACGCGTCGAAATGAGTTTGAATTTTGAGCCCGATCAAACAAGATAAAAGTGTGCAGCCCATCGCGCATTCGCGCTCATTTCCAGAGAACCTGGGGCAAGATGAATCAAAAATCTTCCACTTGAAGGCAGAAGTCGTACGAAGATTGAGCATGACCTACGGTCGTGAGAGTCCTGACCCCATTTTGGCACGCTTTCTGAAGTTGCAGGATCATTTGCTTGTGGCCTCTAGTGTCAGCACATTAGAAACAAACCCACATTCACAACGTCTTCATAGTCAAACCAGCTTTTGAAAATCTCGTCACAAAGCTGCCAAATGCCAACCTTACAACTTCACCTCTTTCTATTTCACGTCTTATCATTATTCATCGGTTTACCTTATTCCACACCAACGTACAAATAAGGGAACTGGAGATGAACAAAAAATAAATAATGTTACTGAGGTTTTTAAATTTGGTTAGAAAATAAACCAATGTCCAATAATAGTTTTAATGACACCAATCCATTACAGCCAATCCTCAGTTTCGTTCTACTCTCTACTCTCCTTTGCGCCCCCACCCCTTTCTCTTATTCCAAGTTTTCAGCTTTACTCCATCAATGCCAATAACAAAAGGACGCCTAAGACTAAGATGGCCAACTTAGTCTCTTTTTATCTTCTCCCCCACTTTTCGCTCCTCTGTCCTCCCTAGTATGTTTATTAGTCACAGCTTTTTCCCAACACAAAATATTCTTTTGTCAACTAGCAACTGATTTTTGGTGCTAAAAATTTATAACTATATAAAAGAAAAGGTATTACCCAATATCAACTCTTCCCAAAATCTACATTAACCGATCCGACAAGCTAGGAAGCCGCCGGAAGAAGTTCAAGCTGGCCGGTGGCATAGGATCCCTGAACATTGGATGCCTCAGATAGTAGAATCCTAGGGCCACAGCAACCATTTTGGGCGGTACCGCGTATAGTGTTAAGGTGATAGCCAAACAAACCCCTATGAATAACTTAGTGGCTCGTGGGTCCCTCCAACTGACCAAAGCTTGAAGTCTTTCTCCTTGGGTCGCAAAATCACCCAAAACCGTTTGGACCCGAGCAGCCAACATCCGTAACCGGTCATAACGGGCCCTGATGACATCCGGTGGTTTTGAACTTGGAAATGTATCGAATTCCTCGTCTAGCTCGTCCGGGTCAACCGATTCAGCCTGAGATAACCGGATATCCATACCGGCAGGTATCTTGGGTCTGAACCGATAATACCATACACCAATAAGGAAGACGTATAAGAAGCCCGTTGGGACAATCAAATCCGGGTACCAAACAAGAACCAAGTACAAAACATGAACCAATACAGTAGTAACCGGGTTTCTCCATCTTCTTATATTGTCCAACCACTTGGCCAGCCCCACTGCCCATGCAAGTACGGCTACAATCCGAAACCAATTGGCTTTACTCTTTCTCATGCTCCATGTATGAGAATCCGCATCTAACATGTAGCGAACAACCTCGGTTCCCAGCGGTGGCTCAGAGCGTGCAAGCCACAATGCGACCATTTTTGTTGCTGCTCCACGAAGTGCCTCTTGCTGGGCCACTCCAAGCGGTCGGAGGTAGTGCATTCTAGGAAGGATTGGCTGACCATAAATAGCACAAGTGTCGGGCAACAAACTGGGGCAGGCGAACCGGACCGCGACTTCAATCTCACCCATTTTCTTCAATCCGTTTCTTAACAAAACCAGCAGAGGGTATGAATTGGTGTACACCTTGTTGCTCTCCAACGTCGACACGCGTATGCGGATCTTGCCAATACGACAATCAGGCCTGTCCTCTGACACGTCAGCAAACATCCGCCAATTGTCAAAGACTCCAATGGTCAAGACGGTGCAGGGGTCGTAGACCTGCCACGTGTATTGCTCGTTCCAACGTGGATCGAGGCTGTCTGTGATGGTTCTGGTGCGGACCCACTTTTTGCCGTATTTGGCCACACAGTAACCATCTGTTGACCCTTTGCCTCCACCTTTAGACTTCATCGGTAGCAAACCACGCGCCCCAAGAATGCCAAGCTCCAAAATCCCCATAGCTGGCTTCCACAGCTGTTTTGCCGTGGGCCTGAAATCGCTGCACACGTGCGCCGCTTCGTCTAGCACGTGATACCCTCCCTCTAAGCATAGTCGTAGATTGATTCTTCCGCAGTAGGGCCCACTCTGACCCCCTACTCCTTCGTTGCCTTCATTACTGGTTCCACCTCCTTCCAACGCAAACCATTTCGGTGCCACGTGGCGCTCATCGAAACGTTGCTCAATTGAGCTCACCGGAATTACGATGTGCCCCAGGGGCATTGCGTCCTTGTTTGTACGGTCCTCCACAAGCAAGATTAGTGAGTCCTCCAGTGGCTCGCCGGCCACGAAGATGAGATCCTCGTTCCAGTGAAACGTCGCGCTATGATCGTTCATGGAACCTCGTCTTGTTCTCACTGATTGGAATCCAAGTTGTCCTTTTACTCGAATCTCCGGCGCTGTCAATGGAGGCAGTGTTGAGGGGATGTGAAGATCTTGGGCTTCGATTACTGTCACTCTCAAATACCACAGCTTCGGAGATTGGTACACCTTCGAGCGCGTGTGTGCCACGTAAGGCGCGTCAGAACTCCACGCCTCTGGGAACGCGTCGTCCGCTTGAGTCCCAATCCAAACAGATAGCTGAATGTCGCCGGAAACCCCACCGGAGTTCTGGTCTGCAGCGCCGCTCTCAAGGCGATACCACTGTGGAGCCAATGGACTGTCGGGCGGATCTCGAACCGGAACATCAGAGAGATCAAAGCAAACGCCACCGAGGAATTTGTCCAAGGGCAAGTCCCATACCGATATTTCCAACGTCGAACTCGCTGAGTCAGGTCTGTTATGGCCGAGTGCAAACACCTGGTGCCACTCTGGCGAGTCGGTCGGCTCACATGGCCGGTATGACGCCGGTTTGGACCTCACGTAATGATTCGACGTCCTGATTTTCACGAACGGACTCTCGTTCGCCGACAAACCACGGGCCTTCACGATTCTAATGAATAAATACTGCATAGGCTCTACTAGATCATAGGGATGTATCCTTTCTGTTTCACCCTTGAATCTTCCAGAAATTACTCTCGGAGAATAGTCTCCGTTTGGCTTTCTGAAAACCCTAACTCTGTCATTTCCACCGCCAGAAACTACTCTCGCCGTCTGCATCTTCCGCACCTCCGGCGGTAACTGAACCTCCGGAGATGGCCCTGATGCATGCTCCGGTCCTGGCGGTGGTTCTAACGGGTGAAAATGGACGGCAGGAGGCGGAGATTCCTCGATAATGACAATCGGAGGTGAGTGAATGCCGTTGTGATCAGGATAATGATTGTGATGATAGTTACTAACGCCAATCTCCCTCGGCTGAGGAATCTCAAGAACTCGACCTTCTTCCACTACCGCCATTCCGGCGGGTTTATCCGGCTCCGGTGTTGGTGGTTGCTGCTGCTGCTGCTGCTGATCGTCTTCGACTAACTCATCGTAGTAGCAAATTCTCAACCCTAGCTCACCTCGAATCCAGCTAAACACACTTTTCTTCTCTAGAGGATAATAAACAAGCCCCTCTTCTCCTCTCTTAGAAAACTGAGAACCGTACAGTTTAACCCTGCCGAGGAAATGGTTTTTACGGCCACTGCCATTGCCGTACCTCTTGTCATTAAGCACCTCGATTTCGAGCTCCTCAAATTCCATGTTATCAGGGTCGGAGACAACGAACTCAAGCGTCTCATTCCAAACAGGATTGAGGTCTCGGATCCTGGTGGAGGTGCGCTTGCGTTGGCCGTCGAAGTCTGCGTTGACGTAGGGGCTGGAGCTTCCTTGGCCATCCTTTGGAAGGAGGTTGCGAGCGTCAGCTACGTCGAGGAGGAGCTTGCGAACTATTTTGGGGGGTTGAGGAGTGGTCATGATCTCATTTTGGTAACACAAACAGTGAGAGGGTGATTAAGGGGAGTAAAGGGTAAAAGAAAACGTGAGCAAAGGCAAAGAAGGCGATGATAGCGGAGTGTACTGAAGAATTTGGGTTTGCTTTTGAGGTGGTAAGTATGTGCTTGGGGTTTTGAATATATTACTTGTAGTAGTAGTGCGAATGTATGTATGTATGTGTATACGTATGTACGTGCGGCCGGTTTAATTTTGGAGGGAATGTTTCGCTTGGGGACGGAGAAGGAGAGAGAGAGAGAAGGATGGTTGCTGTGTAAGTGGGAAATCAGATTCCATACTCTCTGGCCAAGGTTGGGCTCCTCTCACTTCCCTCTTTTTCTTTTCCATTTTTAATTTATTAAATGTTAAGCTAATATAATGTCACCTTTTTTGTTTAGCAAGCTAAATTTAGTGGCTCAGAAGTTGGTCTAACTGGCAGTTTTAAGTTCTATCACCTTTGGTGGTACAAATTCATACTCGACCTTTGGACTTGTAATTTCATACTCTCAGGCTCGGCTGGAGAATACACTTTGAGAGGAAAATCAGAGTGCGAATTTTTTAGTTAAACAAGGATCTTTTAACTTTTCACGTTGAACTCTTTAAGATTCCCTTAAGCTACGTCTTGGTTTGCTTCTCCAGTACAATACTAGAGCAGTTGCGTTCACGAGGACTTATTTCTCTCCCAAGTACCCAAAAAAAAAAAAAATTGAAACAGTAAAACTACAACAATTGCAACGCGAAAGGTGATATAGTAAGCGCAAGCGCAAGGTAAATGATTCCATCTAGCAGCTTCGGTCTTCTCCTTTTTGCCAAAAGGACACACATTTTGAATAAAGTAAGCATCACCTTTGTTTCTTAGCATTATTCCTCCCTTCTCTCCATCCTCTTATCAACAGTCTAAAAAGGTAAAGTCGAAACCTTTTGTTTTTACGTTTAACTGAAATGCCCCTATCACACCTGTGATCAACCAACAATCGTTATCTTTTTTAAGATTTGTTACACCCTTGATCTCCATCTTTATGCTTATTGTCCACTTCTAAACATGACCTCCAAGCTATGCTTCCTACAAATGTGTGGTTTGGTTGTCTTAAACTGGAAATTTGGGTCAAAGTAGACATGTTTAGGACGCAACAATAACCATAAAACAAGCAAAAAGATGCATCTTTTTTATTCGAATTGGTCATTCTAACTTTAGTTGTTTATTTCCAGGAGGAGAGAGAGAGAGAGAGAGAGAGGCATAGATTTTCTTACCAGAATACTCCGTGACATAAGAAAGGTTGTAATCTCTACTTTTGGGCCAAAGGTAAATTTTAGTGTCCTATCTGTCCACCGGGCTGGGTACTAAAGTCACTTGAAGCTGATTTGGTTTCAGACGAGGATGACTAGGAAGGCTTGATCAACATTTATCATGGTCTTTTTTCATAAACAATGAGGGTTTATAGAATTAAACCTAATTCCGCGGAGGCAGCAAACATTCTCATTGGGCGGGGGACCAGATTATCTAAACTTTTAGGCACGCATGCCAAAGAAGCCTCTCCTTCCAGTTCCGTGTTTAAACTCCGCTCGGTGCCACATCACAATTGAGTAATGGTTGTGGAATCCGATACTGTAAAATAAAGTTTGAAGTTCCCAGAACAGATGCTAGCTCTTCTGTTTTGGGAGTATCTTTTGTGTTGAGATTAAAAAGCTTGTTGTACACCCTCAGAATAAAAAAGGTATTGGCCATTCTATAGATGTCATTCTTTGCATCTCTACATATTGCCACTGGACTTCCTCGGTTTTGTACCTCTTGCAATCTTCTTACAAAAAAACATATCATATTTTTTATGATATCCATAAGACCCATCATAATACTAGTATGACCTTGTTCTTTAATCGGAGGATTTTTAGGAGCTTTATCTTTGGTTTTCTGGGTTTGAATTTAGTTTTGATTTAGTGGCCTTTAAAGATGTTTACTAAATGCTTTTAAAATTTTCTTCTTTAGCCAGAATAAGTAATCAAGGAACTAATGTCTTAAACTTCATCACGTGATTTTAGGTGGTTACAACGGTGCCCGCACGGATAGCTCAGTTGGTCGTTAGAAAGGAAGTTGAGATCAAGGCCTCAGGTTCGAGTCCCGGTAGTAACAGTGTAGGAGTTCATCCAATGTGGTGATTCCTTGTGCGCACCGGCGTAGGGCCACCCTTTTGAGAAGCTGGCTGAGATCAGATCGTGATTTACCCCCTCACAACTCTGTCGGGCCGGAGTGTGGGGGCGCCTAGAGTGAGCGATTCCACCTTTTGAGATCAAGGTGGTAACAACGGTACCAAACTCTAAGGAAAGTGTATTCAAAACTTAGTTAATAGTCATAAATCAATGTATTTATGACTTTGAGTTCACTCTGTAAATAAACCATCTTAATGATATATTTTATTACTCTCCAAATCTAAGCGTATCTAATAGAATATTATTTTTTAGTATAATTCAAATCTTAATATTAGATGAAATTTTGTAACTTTTGACAAACATAGTTGACAAAGTCATCCGCTACAGTAGTTTATGATAGTTCACCTAGTAGATGATCAGGTATGGACCTTTTGATGTGATAATAACACATTCAGCCCTTTTCTAAGTTGTATATGTTACCTTTTTTAGCTTCTACACCAACATGTGAGAGAATAAATGGCCTTTTTTGGATCATAGTCATGTTAATATCCTCCATCAACAAAGAAAATTTAACATTATGTTTCCCCTTCGTGAAATTGAAACTAGTCAAGGTTTCAACAATAACATTATTGTTATTTATATAAAAGCTGGCCACAAAACATATAATGCATATAATTAGCACAAATGTAAGAGTACATCGATACTAAAAACTGTAAACAATGTCTATAATGGACATCTTATCAAATATATCATAATACATGTGTAGGCAGAATAATTAATACATAAGGATAGGATCTCTACACAAAAGCGATTCAAAATACATACCATTAATTCTTGTTATTCTACCGCCTATAGGTGTACTGGTCAATCAAGTAATGGCTACCCCCACCAAATTCCTTTATGCATATATCAAAATTTCATATAACGTTAATACATGTGGATAAAATAATTAAATACAAAATCAAATACATCCCTTAACTTTCAAGCAAAAGAGTCAAAATTACTAACTTGAAAGGTCATGATAGTGACTATATTCTTATTTAGTTCAAACAATCCACAATTACAAAGGATACACTAGTATGTCATGCTCACATTTTTCTGAACATTTGTGATAAACTTACTATTGCATAATGCAAATTCTTGATGTATCTGCTCATTGTCATATAATAATGCTAAAAATCATTATCAATAACTTTCTTTTGAGAATTTATAACATAAATATATCAAAAAGTGAATAATCATATAATAGATAATAATAAGCAAACATATGAGATAACAAAACAACATTTATCTCCTTTAATTGAACTCAAATAAAAATTCACTTAATCATGACTTTAAAAAAATTATTTAAACTTTTTTAAAGTTGAAATTTAATTATTATCAATGTAACTAAACTTTAAAAAAAAGATAGAAAATAACTTTAGAGCCATTATGCAATTTCAAAATGATTTAGTTTTTTTTGTCATATAGTGCACTGATATCAATTATGTTGACATCAATTATGCTTCGCTACATGCATATATAGGATGCTTGTTTTGTCATATGCATTATTTGGAAATGTAGGGCATAATCCCATCCGATCCTCCGAGAGTAGCATAAGCCACTCGACTGGTTAGAGAGAAGCGAATCGAGTCTCTTTTTCCATTATTACCGAATCGCTTTCCGTTCCAAACAGGGGTCTTTTTAGATAGAGAATTCCCCACCGTTAGAATCAATCTTAGTGTCAGTTTTGGAAGGAACTGGGTTCATCTGCTGACGGGTTAGAGTAAGCGAGCATGTGAAACTTATGCCCTTAACATGCGATTATATGTATTGATCCCTTATGGGGAATTTATCACACTCCTATGTAAACTAGAATGTCTATTACATGCACTATATGCACTAGTATACGAACTAACTCTTATAGTATATGCTTGACACGTGCTTGACATGTGCCACGCTTTCTAACCACATTCTCCAAATGTCCAATATGTATGGGGCCACACGCTAGAAAGTTGGTGTATTGCCTAATGCTTGTTTCTTACGTGGGAAATATTTGTTCAATTCATACAATCATAGAAGCACTATAATAGAACTTGATAAATATGATACAAACCCTATTGATCAATCTAAGAACAACTATGAAGTTATATAAATGGAGATAATGCAGAAACATACATGTTTTTCTATCCTTTTGTTTAAGTAATTTGTTCAAAGACTTTGAGTAACCTTAACTTTGAAAAAGCTATTAATCATCGTTAACAAAAGTCATCAGAAACCAAGTATGCAAGATCTTTCTACACCTTTTTTATGTTGTAAAATTATTTTGTTATTTTAAAAGCCTATCTCATTTCAATAAATCTATATTTTGCTTATTCTATATTTATTTTATGCTTAACTAAAAATGTGGTTTTATATTTACTCAAATTATATTTTAACATTATAAACCTATAGTTTATCATTTTAACGTTAGCATCCGAATTTAGGGAGAACATAGATAATTTATCCTTTCTTTTTATCTCTTCACAATGTCGTCCACTTCTTTATATGTATATAAATGCATATGTTGTACTATTTTAAAGAGCAGGTGTTACCTTATTCTATGTTACTTTCGAGTTAATGATACTTTGTGATGGAATTAAGAAGTATGTGTACTCGATAAGGAGATTGTTAGAGAAAACACAAGAAACAATCGAAGCTATATGTCTTAGTAGGAATGCATCAAAAGAGCAATTGATGGCTAAGAATGTAGAACCGAGTGATTACACGTTTGAGTTGCCAATAGTATTGACTATTGAAGACAGGTGTAAAGCTTATATTTTTGGAGTTCATAGGAACATAAGATTAATGTATAGTTCAAATTGACTGCAGGCATGTCAATCGTTATCTTTACGATACCATTACAATATTGTATAAGGGGTCATATGACAAAAAGGGAGTCGTTCACCTTTACATTGAAATGAAGAGGACATAAAAAAAATGGTTGAAGGCTATAATTGATTTGAGATAATATTGATGAGCGAAATGAATATGTAATAGGGGTTAAGTGATTCAAGATAATGACGAATGAGTTAAGTGGATCAACATCGAGGTTATGAAATATCGTGTGATAGATATAAGAGTTGAGTGTATTAACACCGATGAGAAGTGAAAAAGATGACTTGGCTTTGAGCGTATCACCTTTGCCAAGGTGCACTTAGATGGAGATAAAGGTGTAAATAGGGGAAAATAATTTTGACATAAAGTAGTCGATATAAAACTATCGCGATAATAGGACTATGAATTTGTGAGTAAGCATTAACCATAAAAGAGGTGTCGGATTCACACAGTGTTATATGGATATAGTTAGGAAGTATTGTTATGATCCGATATATGTGTTGTCGAGACTCGAAGTGAAATTTGAGTAATCTCAAACTCGTCAAGGAAATAATTAAGAAAGTGTGATATCAAAACAAGGGATTGAGAGACCTCCTGAATCTATCAACTGTGGTCTTTGGAAGAAAGTATTCGAGTGGTGAAGTGATATAGGAAACGGAGGAGCATATAAGACAATATTGCCCCTACCTTATTCATTAATCAGAAATTAATTTCGAGGATGAAATTTCTTTAAAGAGGGGAGAATTGTAACATCATGTTTCCATACAAAGGATTAAAACCCTAAAAAAAATTGGTACATGTGAGATCAATTAGAGAAATTAAGAAAACACAGTTCATGCTCATGCATTACATAAGGTGCACATGCACATGAATAGTGAATCTTTGCACGTAACAATAATTGTACATGCATTCATTGATATTCTGGGTATATTTGAATGTGATTGTTATTGAGAATTGTGGTTTATTGGTATTGAAAATTGTCTTGGAGAGTGTAATTGTTGATTTAGAATTTTTGGAGAACTTTGGGAAATTTTTTTGAAAAATTCGAGGTAATTTCTGGACTAAGAAAAATGCCAAGTGGCAAGACAATTGTTAACTGGTAGTAGAATTTCCTGTCAAATAGCAATGGAAATTTAGATAAATGATTTTTAGCTTTATTAATTGGTGTTATTGAAATTTTGGGGAACAATTGGAGTAGAAATTGAAATTGATGGGATTAGCTAAATGAAAGAACCAATCAAATGCTTTAGGAGTGGACATGTGGCAAGTGATAAACATCACTTGCCAAACAATGCCTTAAACCCATTACTCTTTTAATTAAAAGCCTCCCTTCCTTTTCGTTTTGTCATTGACGATGCTCTCTCTCTCTTGAAAAGCCATTGGTGTTTTATTTGGTTTTCTCCATCATTTTCGTAGCCTCTCTTCTCCCTCTCTTCTTCATGAGTGTTATCCCTTCAAATCTCATCGTTCATGCTACTCTTCCACTTTTCCCTCTCCTTTATTCTCAATAAAAGACCCATCCAATTCCTCCATGAAAGTTGATGATCGTGGAGATTAAAGAGCTAGGGTTAATGGTAATTTTGAAGAATTGGAAGCTAAATCAAGTAAGTATCTTGTCAAAAATCATGGATTTTGGTTAAATGAAGCACTTGTGATGACTTGGTTTGTAATGTTCATGTATGTGTTATGGGTGATGAAAAAATTATAGCGCCCCAAATTAGGGTTAGAATATTAAAGGAAGTTAGTATGAATTATGTTTGTTATTTGCTTATTAAATATTTGATTAATTATGCATAAGTATTTTGGCATGCATTCATGGCAATTTCTGGGTAAATTAGTTTAATGAAACTTCGGATTGATTCAGACTGTATTAATATAATTTTAGTAATTTTGTATACTTCTAATATTTGTAGAAATTGTTGGTGAATTAATTTTGAGCTGACAATTTATTTTTAGAGTCAATATTTTATGACAAAATTTTGGTAAATTTTCGGAAATTGTCTGGACATTTTGGGTATTTGTTTGTCATAAGAATTCATAATAGTGTATTTGGTTAATTAAAAGAATAATATATTAATAAAATAATAATAAATGGACATCTGTGACATGAGTTCATTGCTTGTGGTGCCAAGTGTTAAACATGCCTATCCACACGTAATACCTATGTGTCTCTCATGCAAAGAAAGTAAACAAAAGACCAATTTTTTTATCTATATATGCTTTAGTCTTAATAAACCTTCCGAAGTTTGCTGTGAACTACCGCATGCGCTTCTGGTTCTTTCCTT
>JAOSBP010000006.1:25965590-25977247 GCA_027563825.1 Erythroxylum mucronatum | reverse complement strand
AATCAGATAAATTAAAACTCCTTTTAATTTATCTTTAATTCCCTAATTAAACAATTTATAATCATAGATCATGATTAACGTCTAGCAACATGTTATGACCACCCAAATATTAGGAATGTCAAAGTGGTTTGACTTAATGTTGGATCCTGATTTGTTTTATTATTATATTTTTTCTTATTATTTTCTTAATGATTTATTCATGCTTGGTTGTTTGTTTAATTATTTATTTTTAGTAGGCTTGAATAAAGAATGAAATTAGTTGGAAAGATTGGGAGTTAGTTAGAGTTAATGTGCAATTAATGGATTGAAGGTGTAGAGACATAAGAGACAAAAAAGAGCAAAATGGGAAAGTCCATGTAAGTGGAAAGGGGAGAGAAAAACGTAAAATAGAGAGAAGAAGAAGAGAAAAAAGGAAAAGGAAGGGAAATCATCTTGCCAAGGTAAGTCTATCTTCTTCTTCTTGTCTTGTTAGAGAAAGAACTAGAGAAAGAAAGTATTTCGTGTAGAGAATGGGCGTTGGTTTGGAAGATGATGATTTAAGGAACCCATTTTATTTTTAGGGTTTCTAAGTTAGGTTTTGGATTTTCTAACCTAAGTGGGTCATGGGTAGGTTAGATTTGAGTTTCACTCATATTTATTGTGATTATATGATTTTCTAAAGTTTATAAGTTGTATTGGAATGTTGTTTTGATTGGAGCCTTGGTTGTGTTAGGAAACTAAGGGGCCACTACCCAAGAGCAAAGGGAAAGGCAACCTTGACTTAGATTTCCGCAAGCTTAATAGGTGGGTAATATATTCATGGTTATTATGTAATTGGGCAATATTCTTGCCTATGTATGTGTTTGTGATTATGACTTTTGTGTTAAACGAAAAGAAGATAAAGCATAAGGTATGAGCATATGAGAAAATGATTATGTGCTTTTGTTTGGGCGAGAGTGGAACCATTCTGTTTGTCACTTGTACGTTGACAAGAGTCTTCTCCTGGCTAGTCGCTTGTGGCATATGAGCTCCAAAATTGGACTCATTCTATTCATGGGGTAAACTTCAGTTCCCTCATTCTATTTCATGAAACCCTCGAGCCGTTTATTGTGCACTGCATAATTGAACTCTTAAATATGAAACATATTGAGTGTTATGTGTTAAGAGTTGTTTGTGAATTGAGATAAATGTGATGCATGTGCTGGATATATATGTATACATACATACATATGCTTGAATTTTGTGCTAATTACTGATGGCTATATATATATTAGCCGTTGAGCTGTATAGCTCACCCCCATTATTCCCTCCTCAGGTGCGGATCAAGAAGATAAGTAACCTTGCAAGGCATTTGGATACTCCAAGCTAGCTAAGCGTCTTTTGGATTAAGTTAGTAGCATTGGGCTAGCTTTACAAGCACATCAAACATTGAGCATTCATCTGTATTTGTATTATTTGTGTTAAGCAACTGCTGAGCATGTTGATTGTTATTAAAGCTAAGCTCAAATTGTGTTTGGTTTTGTTAATGTGAATAATTACTTCTACTTATGATTTTCCAGGTTTTATATTGCATTTTATGCTTCAGGTCTTTTATAGGGGCAAAATTAGTGTTCTAACTTCGAGGGAAAAATCTGGAATGATCTTTGTAGAATTGGTAGAAATTTCTATTTGGAAGTTGTAGAGGATCTTTCCAGCTTTCCAACGATATAAAGTTTGTAAGTTTTAGATATCGTAGTGGCAAGTTATGATCATCTGAAGTTTCTGTCGCGGTATAGGGTGAATTTTCGGGACAGCTACCTTGATTGAAAATTTTCACCCTTATAGAGGCAAAAATTGTTTTTGAGATCTGTACGAAAGTTGTAGGTCTAGAAGTTTTCTTTAAAATGGTCTAAGTACGACCTTAATCCGATATTTGTAGAGAAAGTTATGCCATTTTGATTGCTCCAGTCTTAGTTTTCGTCTTAGTATGACATCATCTTCGTCTTAGTATGATGTCAGCTTCGTCTTAGTTTTTCGTCTTAGTATGACGTCATCTTCGTCTTAGTATGATGTCAGCTTCGTCTTAGTTTTTTTTTGTCTTAGTATGACGTCGTCTTCGTCTTAGTATGACGTCAGCTTTGTCTTAGTTTTTTTTGTCTTAGTATGACGTCGTCTTCGTCTTAGTATGACGTCAGCTTCGTCTTAGTTTTTCGTCTTAGTATGACGTCATCTCCGTTTTAGTTTGACCGTCTTAGTTTATGTCGTCATCTTCTGTTCTATTTTTGACCCTTTTAAAGGCCAAATCTCGCTTCAAGTTCTGCATAAAAAGTTGTAGATCTCGAAGTGCTCTTTCAAACCGTCTAAAAGCGAAATCAATCCAATATCTGTAGAAAACGTTATGGCAATCGCGCCAAGACATATACAATGTGAGTAAGAACATGAACATGTTGGATTCTTTTGGCCATAACTTCTTCACCCGACCTCCAAATGAAGTGATTCTTGAAGTGTTGGACTCCTAACACGTTTTGTTACCTCTCCACAAACATTAGTGACATTTAGTTTTGAATTCGAAAATATTAATTCAAAGCAAGTGAGGGTTAGTCGAAATAACTCTACAAGGAAACCCGCTCACGCTTTTTGACTCAGGTTCGATTGTTGGGCTTCGGGAACGAAGCACAACACTTGTGATCTCCATTACATCCTAAATAACACATTTAAATGCTTAAATTACTCTAATATATCATAAATAGATCATACTCTATAAAATACATGTACAACACGTTATCCAACACAATAATCAAACTAGGGTATTACACCATCGCATAAGCGTTGATGTTTTGACGACGCGCTATGTTAATGGGTGATGCGAAAGAGATAGATGTCACAACCGTGCATGCATAATTATAATTAATTAATATACTTAATATTAATATCTAGTACTTAATAACAATGGGATGGACGGCTACATAATATATGGCAAGGGAGGGCAAAACCACTTAAAAATCCCGTGTTTAACTTGACCCTTGCGAGTTCTGCCTTCGTGCTTGAGGACGAGGGTGATAGAAAGGTGAAGTCTGGTAGTTGCACAAGCACGATCGTGATAGAGAGTTGATCATCTGTAGTTGCACTATTGTACACGCGCATGATCGTGACAGAGAAGAGGCCATCCTGTCGTTGCACAATTGTGCACTTCTGTTTGATAATTTTGTGCACTCTTCATTCTTTTGGCCATAACTTCCTTTCCGAACCTCCGATTGACTTGAAATTTTAACTACAAAGTCCTCACACATTGTCCTTCCTCTCTACTAGATTTTGTTGCCATCTGAAATCCTAGATCCGAAGATAACCGTGACTTGCATACGACCACGTTTTTCCACATGGACGCTTATTGTTAATTAATCATTCAAATTCTGGAACTTCAATAAGAACAACATATTTTTTCATTTTTAATTAAATATAATTAATTGACTGATTAAATCTTTTCTCCTATTATCGCCTTCGTCACGCCTGTGACTTAATCATCCCAGCCGTGAGTCTCATGAACTTATTAAGTCACAGCTGGGACTTATATTTATTAAGTATAAGTGTCACGCTTATGACAAATATATTTTTTATTCTTTAATTAAATATAACTAATTAATTAATTTACATATAATTAGCGCATAAAAAAAATAGGAAATGTATAGTGTAATGTATTTGTTATAAATGGATAAAATATACAAAGTAAATACAAATATTATAATATCTAAGTAAGTAGAAAACATATATCAACAGTCACATGTGTGACTTATTAAGTCATGCCTGTGATTGAAACAAAATAAGTTAATTTTTATAATTACTTAAATATTTTAGTTAATTAAAATAACGAAATTAAAAAAGTCACTGGATGTAACATATTATATTATTTAATGTATAAATGAATATTGTGTAATTTAAAATTTTGCATATTTAAATTTTGAAATGCATACTAAGAAAGGAATTATGATAGAATTATTAAAAATATATAAGTTAGAATATTAAAAATGAATGAGTAAAATTAGTCAGTAAAAAATTGGAATGACAAAATAAAAATAGGAAATGAATAGTGTAATCTATTTGTTATAAATGGATAAAATATACAAAGTAAGTTAAACTATATCTATTGTAAAAACTATATCAGTAGTCACGGGTGTGACTTATTAAGTGATGCCCGTGACTGAAACAAAATAAGTTAAATTCTTTTAATTAATTTAATATTTTAGTTAATTAAAATAACGAAAAAAGTCACTGGGTGTAATATGCTATATTATTTAATATATAAATGAATACTGTGTAATTTAAAAGTTTATGATAAAATTAGAAATATTTAAAATTTGAAATGTATAAGAAAGGAATTAACAAGGTTAAAATTTTTTAATGTGATAGAATTATAAAAAATATGTAAGTTAGAATATTAAAAATGAAAAAGAAAAATTTGTCAGTAAAACAAATTTTGGAAATGTATAGTGTGATGTATTTATTATAAATGTATAACTATAGAAAGTAAATACAAAAATTATAATATCTAAGTAAAAATTAGGAAGTCACACCTCAGTCACGCCGATGACTGGAAAATAAGTTAAAAAATATTTATAATCAATTAAATATTTTAATTAATTAAAATAACGAAAAAGAAGTCATTGGGTGTGACTTATAAAGTCACGTAAGTCACATCTGTGAGTGAGTTTAGAATTTTAAGTTAACCTAATTGTTAGTTGCACGAGTAGAAATCACTCCCGTTCCACCATAGAAATTACGACTACTCTCTCTTCTTCTTCTTCGACTGAGATTTGTTCTCTAGTGAACGAGCAGTTGAAAAACCTTAGTGTCCAAATCTTGTATTCCTTCAAATCTAAAGCTGGGACTTCAGATCTTGAGTTGGGTCGTTGCCATCCTATATGGCTCTTGGGTATCGCCGTCTGTCGCTGTTGTCGTCTGTTGCCTTGTGTCGTCGCCTCCTTTGCAAGTTGCTTAGAATTATAAGTAATCCTTTATATCGTTAAACATATTTTGGTATTTGCTTTTTTATGATTTTAACGTAACAAAGTTTGAGTTAAATAGAACAAAGTTTTGTAATTTCATGAGGGTTTAATTTTTACATTTAATAAAATGTATTTAGTTAATTTCTTGTTTTGATTTTGATGCTTTGTTTTTCATATACAATCTTGTTATACTATTAAGTATTTCATTTTCTTGGCTTTATGTTGATATGATTTGAATAAGATACAATAGAAAATTTTAACTTTATCCTGCGACTTGGTTCTTTTTTTTCATGTTTTTTATACTCGACTTGGTCTTTATACTCAACCCCTTGTTCAAACCAAACGCCCATTCAATCTCTACTGCTTCTTCGATTTGGGAGAGTTCAGGTTATTTTTGTCAAATTCAGTAACAAAAGTATCAAATGCCTCGTCTCCAAACGGTGAAGTGCCCGCCCCCTGCGATTAGATTTCATATTTAAATCTTTAGATGGCCAACATCCCCATTTTGACCTTCCATACTTGTTGCTTACTTCTTTATGCGTAAAGGTTTTGGACCTCCACATACTGTATTTGTCTTTTTTTATACAAAGAAGGAACTATAAAAATACAGAAATTAATAGTTGCTAATATTTTAAATATTTTTTTATTAAAAAAGTTTAAATATTTAATTTAGTACTCCCTCCTATTCAAAATAAAAGTCGTTTTAGAAAAGATTTAATTATTCAAACTAAGTGTTATTTATTATTTTTCATACGTGTTTATAATGTTATTTTTAAAATTATACTATAATTTTTTTTACATTTTAATTACACATGTTACATTTTCAAGATAATTTAATATATAATTAATATGGGTGTATCAAATATTTCGTTATTTTTTTTAATAATTGTGTATTTTTTAAAAATAATTTTTATTTTAAATGGAAGAGAGTAAAATTTACGTGTAATGGCCTGGCCACCTCCGTAACGATCACCCTTTGAAGTCAACAAGGACTTGTATTAGTAACAAATTCGAACTTTACTAACCAGAGGCCTCATCTTGGACTCGTCCCTCATCCGTAGTTGTACTTAGTTTCAATGGAAGCGACAGCGAAAAGAGAAGAGAAGGAGATTTTGACAATTGAGGGATACCCTGTAGAGGGATTGTCGATAGGAGGGCACGAAACTTGCATCATTTTCCCGTCTCTCAATTTGGCTTTCGATATTGGTCGATGCCCACAACGCGCTATCTCTCAAGACTTCGTCTTTATCTCACACGCTCATATGGATCACATTGTCAGTTACTCTTTCCTTTCCTTTTCCTAGCTTTGTTTCTCTCTGATTCGTTCTTCTAACTTCTTGTTACTTCAATTAATTTGCTATGCACAAGACTTGAGCTTTATATCCTTTTTTGTTTTTGGTATGAATCGGTGAGATTGTGGTTTTATTGGAGCAATATTACTTGGGAAATATGGGAGTTTTTAACAGAGAGATGGAGATTTGCCTCGCAGGATCGTTTTACAGTTCATTGAACTTTAATCCTTATTTCTTATAAATTCAGTGGATTTTACAAAATGCGAAGTGCTTTCGATGCGTTCATTAGACTTTTATAATGAACTAATCGATGGTTATAGATTGAAATAAAAGGTCCTGAAAATGTATCGGTTGTTAACAAAGTGCTCGGAAAACTGCATACCTGCTAAGTTTTCTGGCACTACTGCATTTGCAACTATAAAACAAAAAAGGAAAAGGGAAGAAAGAAGAAAGGTAGATATGTTTCCTTCTACTTTCTCTTCAGCTTATACTCTCTAAGGTGAAAACTTTCTAAAGAATCTTCACTTTAGTTCCAGATATGCATGTGTTACTTGGACTCTGATACAAGTGCTTAAGACAGTCATGTTGGACACTGAGGAAGTCCATTGTTTGCTGTATTATTCCGTTTCACGAGGTTCCTACTCAAGTATCTTTCTTTGCAGAGTGTCGTGCGATTCCAGCATGTTAAAACTGGAGAATTGAAACCAGTGAAGTTGTCAGTTGAACTTGCTCTTTAGTTTTATTTTTAAAAACAAAAGAGAAAATTCAACTGACCGCGCACCTTAGTGGGGCTTCCACTGGGTGTTGATGATGATGTTTTATTTTTCCGTATGTTTTGGTGGTTGCATAATCGTCTGTTATTGTTATTCTGTTTATTGGTGCCAGTATTGCTGTATAAAGGAAAAAGTTGTATGATTTTCAGGGAGGACTTCCCATGTATGTTGCGACACGTGGCTTATACCGTATGAAGCCACCAACAATTATTGTTCCAACTTCCATCAAAGAAACTGTGGAGCAACTCTTTGAGGTGCATAGAAAATTGGATGGCTCAGAGCTTAACAATAATCTGGTTGGTCTGGATGTTGGTAATGTCTTGTGTTCATATTCGGGGGACATACTTTGTCCCAAATAATATCCTTCGAAGCAACTTTTACTCATACTTTGTCCCAAACAATATCCTTCGAAGCAACTTTTATCCATACTTTGTCCCAAACAATATCCTTCGAAGCAACTTTTACTTATACTTTGTCCCGAATAATATCCTTCAAAGCAACTTTTACTTCTTAGCATCATGCAGCTCTCTCTTTTATGTTTAGGTGAGGAGTTCTACCTCAGAAAAGACCTTAAAGTGAGAGCATTCAGGACTTACCATGCCATACAAAGCCAGGTACAGCCATTTGGTTTCAAAACATTTTTTTTAATTTATGAAAAATCGTGTTCCTTAAAATATGCTTTGACTTTGTCTGGTTTTTGACTGACTTTCTAATTGCTACTATAGGGATATGTTGTTTACTCCATAAAACTGAAGCTTAAGCAGGAATATCATGGCCTTCCTGGCAATGAGATTAAGAACTTGAAGTTATCAGGTGTGGAGGTCTGTCATTATTGACATTTGGAGCAGTTTATCTTTCTTTTCTCTTTTCTTTGCTTGCGCCCTGAGAATTGCTTTTCTTTCCTGTATTTCTTGATGACATTTTTTCTCTTTTCTTGCGTTCTTCTCCCCTTCAAATGGGAGAATTGTATATTCAAGGGTCTTGAAAGTATTTGTTTTTCTGACAAAACTATTTACACTTCATTTCTGGTGAAGGCTTTTTGCACATTATGTGATTTCTAAAGATAGAGGGCTTCTTTTTCTTGTCCTTTAGGAATCTTTTACGTCTATGTGACATATTTTTACTTTGTACAAGTTACATTAGTTTCGCAACCAATCTAAGGTAACATTTTCAGGGTAAGTGGTGGAGGGAGTGGGGTTATAGGTCTCTATAGTGACATGGCAGCAATTATTTTGAAAACAGTAGGATGGTGAGATTACCTTAGTGGATTTGAGAAAAAAAATATTTGTCATGAAACATCTCATTTCTTTTGAAGTAAAGCTTTAGAACACTTCACACTCTGCATTCCATATTAATTGAATTTTGTAAAACTATGCATCACAATTATTGTTGACAGATCACCAATACTATAACTGCGCCTGAAATTGCCTTCACGGGTGACACGATGTCTGATTTCATAGTGGATGAGAGCAATATTGATATATTGAGATCAAGGATTCTTGTTATGGAGGTGCAACTTCTTGCTTATTTCTTCACCTTGTTCTCGTCATCCTTAAGATTCAAATAGGTTATTGGCTGATATCAATTTATGTGTATTTGATCTGTTAGAATTTTTGCTCCTTTCTTTTGTGTCACGTAATTGCTTCTCTATTCAAGCCAGCTGATATTAACTTTGGCAATAAAAAGACGAAAATGTTTGACCAAAGGGTAGAAAAACAGGAAAGAATTTACAGATCACAGAGAGCTACTATTGAAATCCTGATAGGTTAAGCTTTTGATATCTTTTGCTTTCATCGTTTCTTTGATAAAAGTGCCAGGATCAACATTTGCATTGGTTTTCTTTGCTGTTTCTTAAAATGAATCAGATCTGAGTTATTTCTTAGAAACTGCAACTTGCAAGCAAATAGGATTTGATTTTGAGTGTGTTTGTAATGGCAGACAATATGTGTAGAGATAGTAGGTTTGCAAGTCATAATTAAACCCTACATGATAGTTATCATGTATTGCTAAAGCAATCATTTGAGAAGAAATAGAGAAAAGGACTTAAGGAAGATAATTGGAACAAACATGATCATTCTTACAGCAAGCTTTCAACTCTAACAAAAAGGAATCATCATACTGAATTCAGAAAGGTTTGAACTTTGAGTAGTTGAGCATTCACTCCAGGCATGGGCATTTATATTCACGGATGCTTAACATCTCATTGATTGTCCCTTCATCATGCAGAGCACCTTTATTGACGACTTAGTTGCAGTGGACCATGCACGAGATTATGGGCACACCCATTTATCGGAGGTTTGCCTATGGCTTTCTATGATGTTTACCTTTGTTGTATATGTAGGTTTACATTCATGTGCTGAAGAGGTTTCTGAAATGTGGATGTATCAGATAATCCAGTATGCAGACAAGTTTGAGAATAAAGCAATCCTTCTGATTCATTTTTCAGCTCGTTATACTGTAGAGGTATGTTTCTGATGATTCATCTGCAAGTGAAATGGGAATAATTTTAGGTAAATGAAAGCACCTAAAATTAACTAGGGTGCTATGTGAAGAGGAAAAGGATAAAGCAGCCAGAATCACCTTATTAGGCTTGAGGAGATAATAAACTACTTGCATAAACAATCTGCTGTTCTAGAGAATGTCATTGTGTGTAGGATTCGTCCTATAGCGCTGTGCAATTTATAGCGTATCCAATTACTAACTTGGACTTGTGTTTTTTCAGGAAATCCAAGAAGCTGTATCCAAGTTGCCATTGCCATTGAAAGGCCGGGTTTTTGCACTTACTAAAGGTTTTTAGGGAGATTAAAAAGGTTAGGATTTGAATGTGTAACATTTTTATTTTCTTCCCGCATCAGTTTATATGGAGGTCTTGTGATATTTTCGACCATAGCATAATCCTAGCATAGGCATGGTACTGTATTTACACAGGATAAGATTGCTGGCAAATGCTCCTTAGAAGCTTGTGAATTTTGGGACATGAAAAATCGGTTTTCCCAATATGAATTTGCTATTTCATATCTTACACACTTGACGACATCTTCAAGTTTAGGTACCCAACACTGTAGAAGCATCAGGACAAATCTCACACTTCTTCAACCATTTTCCCAAGTGCGTAATAAAATTCTTCGCCTCTTTAATTTACCATTTAGTTCGATAATTGAAGATGATAATAATATTTCATCAACGATAAGGATGCCATCAAATAATGCAATCAGAACGCAGACATTGAGAACTCATCATGAGCAATCATAAGCAAAATCGAAACCTACTTAGCTACATGGGATTTCTTGTCCAAAGGTCTCATGTAGCTAGCTGTTTCCACAGCTGACAAGGCTCGACTCCCATTCCTTGTCGCATTCACCGTGGTACTCGAAATAGGGAGTCTCTGATGGAGAAAGTAGATCGGAAACAACTCAGAGACTCCAACAAGATCAGAAGCATGTTGAGTTTTTGAACAAAGAAAATCAGACCAAATATGGCAGGAATGACTCGCAATTTCATTAACAACCAGCGTCGCCACTCGCCACCAGATCCTAAATCTCCAAAGCCAAACACGCTTCAAAAACAAAAACAAAAACTGCCACATCAAAATCCCGACTTCTCGAAAATTTGAAAACGTTGAGGTTTATGATTTTACATAAAATTTTATGCTTTCAAAAATCTTGGAATGAGAATGACAAAGTCATGGGAGAGATTTTATCTTCTGATTTCTACCTATAAGATTACAACTCTATTGTGTTCGCTTTGCCTGGATGCTTTTTAGTTGCACACTTAAGGTCAATAGGCTACTGAGTATTTCCCTTCAAATGAAGCATGATTATATGTAAGTGTAACAGAAAGAATGAGATTTAGATGCCGTCTTTGTTCTTATGAAAAAAAAGCCTAATTTTGTGCTCAGTAAACTAATGCCTCTGGTCTGACGGATGAAAAATGAATGAATTAATGAGGCGACGACCTTTGGGAAAGAAGAAAGGTGTTACTGAAAATCATATCGACAAGGAACGACAATCAGTTGAAGGAGGACGAATGCGAGATGAAGATGATGTCGTTGTTAATAAGTGAAGGGATAGATGAGCAAAACATGTTTGTTGTAAGGAAGAGGACTACTGAGGACCTGGACTTCTGATAGAAGGATGACATTTCTATTGGGGTCCGACGGCTTAATCCAAAATCAATAAGTTTAGGTCGAGTTAATTGAGTTTCAGGTCAATCTGTAACTCTTTTTTTAAAGATAATCATTACATTGGTGCTTTCAATGACTATGGCTGAGAATACACAAGGATCTTTGTTTGGAACTTAAACGACTCTCAGATTCATTAGACACTACATCCCAGCATCATGTCAAGCGAATGGACAGACTGGACTCCTTTTTCATCGTTTGGAAATTTTGGATATCTCCTTGGATCATTACCTGAGCTTTGGATGCAATGACTCAGAACATGGACCATCTTCATCAATCATAGTCTATTACCTCTTATAGTACAAATGCTACCTATAGCTGTTAAGTCGAAATTAACTTTACGTAACAAAAAGAAAATAAAATAAAATGAAAAGCAAACAAAATGCTGTTAAGCTAAAACAAAAAGAAAGAAACTTACTAAAAAACAGATGATAGCTTATGCGGAGTAAAAGCA
>JAOSBP010000006.1:25944560-25955297 GCA_027563825.1 Erythroxylum mucronatum | reverse complement strand
GATCTCCTTAGCTCACAAATGAAGGTATACAAAGACACATTCGGTGATTTTGAGATGCCCATTTGTGAGATCCCACATCGGTTGGAGAGGGGAACGAAGTACGCCTTATAAGGGTACGGATACCTTTCCCTTACAGACGCGTTTTTCATGGCCTAATGCACTGGATCCTATCAAAACTCCGAGGTTCAATGTACTTAGGTGAGAGTAGTACTAGGATGGGTGACCTCTTGGGAAGGTCTCGGGAAAAGCAAAACAGTGAGGGCTTGGCTGGGCCAAGGCCCAAAGCGGACTATATCTGTGAGCAGGTGATCTGAGCTATTACACCATTGCAATTTGTCAAAGAGACAAACTTAATTTAGGTAAATATTTCTTCACTTTTATTACTTATTTAAAATTAACCATCACTTTATTTTGCTTGTAAGGTTACTTTTGTTGTCTTACAGTTGCTTAGTAGGACCAATTCAAAACTAAAATTTCAAAATTATAAAGGTTTGTAATTCGAATTTTGAGTCAATGTGGGAGTAGAACCGGGTGCTAAAGGAATTAAAACATATTTGAAGTAGATTGGAATATAAAACATTGAATGACATAGTCTTTTTTTATACAACTTAAAGCTTCGAGAAATGTATATTATTTTTATTATTAAGTTTAATACAATTTCTTATAATTCTTTAATAATTGAATTTTATTTCTTTTGTAAGACTTTTAATATAATAAGTAGATTTATAAATCTAATTTGACTTGATCATATTGATCTTTTAGCATATTGATTTTACGAGGAACTAAGATTTATAGATAAGAGTGACTTGGAAGATAATCTTGGATGAGAAAGTATTAAAACATCATTTGGTGCAATGAATTTGAATAATGATGATAATGAGATTGCTCTTGATAAAGATTTTGTATTAAATGAAACTGTGATTAGTGTGATTTGAGCTGATGTTCCACTGAATGAAGTTATAGGCTTTCTTTTCTTTTTTTCTTATTTCACTTGTATTTGATGTACATATTAAATTTTATATATGCTTATAAACATAGAACTTTTTAAATATAAGTGTTTTTATTTTAGGTTTCACTTCTACTTTGTAATGTTCCTCAATATAAACTCTTATTGGTATTTATGGATTCATGAACCTATATTATTCTTACTATATAATGTTTTGATGTAGTTATTCTTTACAATATAACATAAATTATAACATTTTAGTTACTTTGTATTATTCTTAATTTTATATATGTATGATAATTAAATAATCTTTTTCTTATATTAATTGTGGTTATTGTTTAGACGTGAGACATGTAAAAAGTAATATTAATAAAAATAAAGAGATTATTTTCCCTTAAAATCTATATTATTATGATTTTTAGGATAAGATTGAGGTAAAATTAAAAATTATGTAGTATATACAATATATCTGTTTACAATGGTTATTGTTGAAGTTCCTTTTTTTGTTTTCAGAAAAAACAACAAAGCTGTCACGTCTAAGATTCTTTATACTATAGATAATGCCAATTTAAGCCAAGTTTCTGTTAAGTAATTGATTTTTTAGTCGTAATTATCCATTAACGGCAGTGTGAGGCGAACATAGTTATATTAAATTAGATAAACTATTCTAAACGTGAGAAATCTTATCCAAATGACACATTGATGGTTCATAATAATATGCTCATCTAGTTGGATGGTGACGTGTATTTTTACCTCAAAGGCCAATAACTATGGCTATATACATTTCTTTAGACAATTATTCCACATTTGATCTCAAGTTTTAAGAACATCACCCAACAGCTTGTTGGCACGGTCGCTAGGCACATTCAATGAAAAAATAGCCTGTTGTTACGGTCGCTGGACATTTTCGATGAAAAAAATAGCCCGTTAGTATAGTCGCTAGGCACCTTCGGTGAGAAAAACAGCCCGTTGGCTCACCTTCGGTAGGCAAAACAACCCATTGGCACGGTCGCTAGGCATCTTTAGTGGGAAAAACAATCCGTTGACACGGTCGCTAGGCACCTTTAGTGACCGCGTTAGTGCAGTGGGGGACATGATATCAAAAAAATTTGTGTTCAAATTCTCCTATCTATGTTCTCTCGATTGAGCTTGTCGTACAGGACTTACCTAATGCGGAGTACTCAATTAGCGTGATTTGCAGGCTATTGCGTTAATTCGAAAGTTTACCTAGTGCGCATCCAAAAACTAGCAGCTATGAGTTAGTCAGTTTCAAAAAAAAAACCCGCAAATAATACTTTTCATAATTAATAATAATATATGATTCTTTATATTAAAATAATCACTAGTTAATTACATACATCACTTAAATAATGGATCTTTTTCATTATCTTTAAATTAATTAAATAATGTAGTTAAAAAACGTGATTTATAATGTCAATACACTACGCAGTCTACACCACACCAAACTAGAGCATAACTAAAAAAAAACATCACAACATTTACTCTCTCTCTCTGTCAGGATTCTGGTCTGTCCTTGTGTTCTCTTAATTCTCGCGTGCTGACGCTCCCTTCTCTTGCAGATCTCTCTGTTCAGCTCTACCTCTACGCCTAAATCACACACCAAGCAGGTATTTTTTTTTCCCAATTATTCATGAGACTTTCACCATTCGTTTCTACTTTATTTATTTGCTTTTGCTTTTTGTCCGTTTCTTTTGATCTGTTATTCTGTTGGTACTCTGCTGTCTGACTGATCCATCCAGCTATACCATGTTTGAGGCCAATTCCTTCCTTGATTTTGCACCTTGGGTTCATTTCACGCCAGGGTTCTTATGGGGTTTTCCTGTTGTGTTTTGTAGACTCCTGGTTTTGCCTTGAATAAATCACTGTAGCTAAATATCTGAGCTTTCTCTTTTTGTTTGTTTCTTTCTCTTTGCACTTTGATTCTTGGTCTGTCTCGCTTTGTAATTAGCTCCCTATTGCTCATTTGTTGGCCTTTTTGAACTTTACTTCTTTTCTTTTTTCTTTTTGGTTCATGTTTTTGCCTGGGGTGATTTCATTTGGAAAAAGTTTTAATCTATTATCATCTTGCCTTAGGTTTTACGTAGAATGCAATGAGTTTCTCGATCTAAATGTAAGTTTTATTGTGGGTGTGAATCAAAAAATTATAAGAAAACTTAAGACCAAATTGGCTAATGGTGAAAAGTTTAAAAATATACAATATGCCAATAAAGTCTCACCAAAGCTCTTACTTTTTATGCACACTAAAAATGCCAAACTTCTTGACTTGTTCACCAGTGTCCCTCACCCCAACGTTCAAGTTGTTCCAGAAAGCAATGCCTATCATTGGTGAGTTAATGTATTCATAAAGTTCTTTTAAGATAATTAGAAAGATCGGTAATCTGATTTTGAATTTTATCTAATTGTTTTTTATTTTGATCAATTTTTGGATCAATAATTTGGACAAGTTCAATGAATTGAAAGGGTCTTTCAATTCTAACAGAATGTGATTGATTGGGTAAAGGAATTTTAGGCATTGAAGTTGATGGTTCGGAAAAAGAATGTCTCTTATGATTAAAAGGATATTGTATAGCAGGTATTGGTGTTAATTTATTATGGAACTTGGTTCCTACTTTTGCTACATCTTGAAAGAGTTGATCTATATAAATTTGTTTAGTATTTTTTAATTCTATACTATGATGAGAGTTAGTCAAAGCATAACTAATTTGGTAGGTAATTGAAAAGGGATATTTTCCTTATAAAATTTGTATGCAATTGTTATCATATTTTGTAAATCAAATGATAACAAAGGTATTCCTTATTTTAATCGTGTGTTAAATTTGATTTTTCCATAATTTAGATTCCTATAACCTGATCATTAACACTGGTCATTCTTTCATCTAAAATAGCTAATCTAATAGGTGTATCTATTCCTTGTTGGAATGTAGATTTTAATAAAATTTGTATTGTAGAAAGATGAATATATAATGCATACTGACAGATAAATAATGATTGAAATCTTCAAGTTGAACATATAATAAAGCAAGTGTTAAAAAGCTAAATAATGGTTGAATATAAAGATAACAGAAATAATTCTGAATTAACTGAATAAGATAATAAAGGCAATAATTAAAGAAATAATTGATGCGAGATGTCATGATGTTGTTTTTAATCAATTAAACACTGAATATCTCTTTGGGCTTCTAGTCTATCTTTTTTAACTGATTCATAAATATAGATTGTCTGAGATAATAATATTCTTGCTTCATCTAAAAGCTGTTGATGTTGATGTTCTTTAGCAATGGTAATATGGTCTTTATAGATTTGCATATATTTTAGTTGTTCTTTCTCGAGTTTCTGATAGAAAGAAATGAGTTGCTTAAGGTGTCGTTTTAGTTCGAAATACATCTTTATTAATCAATAAGTTGCTTGATCAAAGAAACATTATACTTACGAAACTGGATAATATCCTTACGAAGTTTATAAGCTAATTTAAGAAGTCTTGCTGTATCTATCAAAATATTACTAGCTTCATTTCTAATGGCGGTGGCTTCAACATATGCTGTGTGAGTACTGGGTAGTTGATAAATAGGATCTCGATATATGTGATGTGAATCCTTGTTGCAAGCATGATATCTGATGATCAATTTATCCAATTTGTCTTCTCTAATGTAGGTTTCTGCTATATGTGCTTTAAGAATTCGTTTGCGATTAAAATAACTTGTGCTCATGATGCTGATAGAATGAAATGTTAGCGACAGATAATAAGTGATAATAAAAATAAACTAAATAATCAATTGTTAAACCTCATACCTGTTTCGTTTACGCTTAGACACCAACTGAGACAAGATGCGAAGAGAACATGATTTTTAACAGAGAGATTTATTTAGCTTCTTCTTATTATGCCCTATAAGGAGGGTAAATCTTACAATATATAGAAGGGAAAAGACTAAAGGCCAAACATGAAGCGACCGACAGACGTAGACTAAAGATAAAGAAAAGATTCGAAAGCAAAAGTAAAAGACAACTGACTAAAGATAGTATACTGTACATTTTTACAGCTGGGTGGTCTTGAAAGACCTACATCCTTGGCGTTTTGCGTCGGTAAGAGATTCTGTTTCTTTTCTCACTCTTCAATAATAATAAGTTCTTCGTCTGTTTCTTTGATTGGTTGAGTTGATGTTGTGGGGCACAAATGACACTTATGTTCCGGATATTCTTGTAATTGTGTACAAATTGCGTATTTCCATGCCTCGGTCAATGATTCAAAGATTCCATCCATCCGCATGAATGGTTGTAAAAATTGTTGTAGCATATGTGTCGCTTCCTGAGTAATAGGGGTCTTGTATGCAGAGAACATAATCATTTGTGGTCCTTTATAGTTGATCTTCATCAGTGATTCATGAGTAATCCGATTGCATTGATGAAAAACTCCTAGGCAATTAAGATTGAGCTTATTAATTGTATTCCAATCGAATTCATATCTTGGTGGTTCGTCATATGGTGGATAAATACTGTTGCTGACTCCAATTTGTATATAAGCAATTCGTGGTACTAGTATAGCTACTGTTGGACTTTTGTCTGCTTCTGCCGTTGCAAAAATAGGGTAGCTGCTGTAAACCTTGAGAAATATTTCTCTGTCCTTGGCAAATTTATCCTTGTACGTCTTGAAAGCATTGGTGAATCCAAGAGGAAAATTTGATAAAATTTGTACATCCTGGAGGTAGATGGTATCCACAAATCCACTTTGAAATAATAGATAGGTGGTTAATGACTCAGTGCCGGGGAAAATGATTGCTTTAGGTCCAAAACGTCATCGATTTTGTGGATAATATTGGAACTTTTTCATCTCTGGAGTCCAGTTGTTTAATGCTTGAAAACACTCAATAAACATTTCTATTGTGAGTACTCGGGCTCCTTCTATAATGACTTTTGATGGAATGCTGTTGATTCGTTCTAGATCGATTGCTTTGCCCAACGTCTTCATGTTAGTAGGAATGATTGTAGGAGTGGTGAGAACAGTCTTGTATTGAGGTTGAAGTGGTGGATTCTGAAAACTTTGTAATGATTTTTTTGCTTCCTTACAGGTGGAAAAACTTTTATGAATAATGCCACTTTTGCCAATGATATGGATAGCTGCTTGATGCCACTGATCATAGACTCCTGCCATAGGTCCATTGTAAATGACATAAACCGTGGATTCTTGCTGATCTGGTTGTTTTTGGGATAATGTTGTTGTAGATGATATTTCTGATGGAGGTTTAGCTAGTGAAGAAGGGGTAATAAGTTTAGGTGGTTGATTGTCTGGTGAAGTGGATTGTTGGATTGATGTTTGAGAAGGAAGTGTTGAAGAATTGTCTTGTTCTTTTAAGAGGGTTATGGTAGTACAAAGTCTATTGATTTCTTTTGTAACCAAGCTGGTTTGATGCTGTAAGTCTACAAGCTCTAACTCCTTGAGGGTTGATGTTTCCTTCAACTTTTTAATGACTGTCTCCATTCGCGAGTAAGTATATCTGCAAGAAAATTGTTAGTAGATGGAATGTATTGAATGGTGAAAGTATAATGATTTAATTCCAATTGCCATCGAATGAGACGTCCTTGATTGTAATTGGAACGAATATTGTATCTAATAAATCCACATAAATACTTGGAATCCGTTTGAATTTAAAATTCAATCGGTAATAAATCTATGCGCTATTTTCTCAAAGTTTTGAGACAAGCCAGTGTTTTCTTTTCATGTATTGGATACTTGAATTCAGCGGGATTGAATGTCCCATTTATATACTTGCAAAGTAAATACTTTTTATGCTTGGGAGGTTGTGCCAAAAGGCATCCAACCCATGTATCCTTGCTTGCATCAAGTTGTACTAAAAGTTTATTTGTGGGTAGATAATTATAAAGAGAAGGTAAATGCTTACAGATTTCTTTAAGTCGTTGAACGGCTTGAGTATCGTGAAGAGTCCAGTTCCATTGTGTTTTGGTGCTGCATTTTAACTGTAAATTTTTTCTTTCTTTGGCTTATTCTTTTAAAAATCCTAGATCAGATATATAATTTAATAATCCAAGAAATTGTTGTAACTGAGTTTTATTAATTAATTGATCTGGGAATAATTGTAATTTTTTCAAAATATTGGGTTGTAATTTTAAATATCCCTGATGAAATTCTATGCCTAAATATTCAATAGTTTGTTGTGCAATTCTAGCCTTTCATTTACGTAATATTAAACCTTTGTCCTTACATCTTTGTAATACTATTTTAACCTTTTTCAAATGATCGATTTTATCTTAATTAGAAAAGATAATAATATCATCTATATATACACAAGTAAATTCTTCTAATCCTTCTAAATTGTTATCCATAAAACGTTGATAAATACTAGGGGCTTGTTTTAATCCAAAAGGTAATACATTCCATTGGTAATGTTTTTGTGGAAGACAAGTAAATGCTGTTAATTCTTTTGTATTATTATGTAGTCTAAGTTGCCAGTAACCAGATTTGGCATCTAATGTAGTAAACCACGTATGTCCTTTAAGTTTATTGATAATGTAATCCTTCCGAGGTAGTTTATATGCATCTCCTATAGTAGTCTCATTTAATTTTTTATAGTTTATAACCATCCGTCTTTTTCCTCGTTTTTGTTCGGCAGAGTTATTTACATAAAAAGCGGGTGCAGAGTGTTTACTAGTACTAGGGCTAATTAATCCTTTATGTAAAAGTTCGGTGCATTCTGTAATAAATTCTTTCACATCTTGTGGTGTATAAGGAATATTATTTCGGATATTAATTTCTTGTGTTGGATCCTTAAGTTTAATTTCAATAAGCTCTTGGTTTTGATTTTTAATAGGATCTATTAGATTTTCACTACAGACTTCATTGAATAAAGTGTCGATTTCTAATTGAAGAGATATATTGTTAAGAAGATAGAATTGTAAAGAATCTGATTTAGTTGTTATTAGCTTAAGTTGTTGATAATAGGTCGTGTGATATATAGGAATTTTTAGAATAATAGATTTTGATTAATAGCTTTTATAAATGGTGTTTTTAATGTAATGTAATGTAAATACTGACAAAATGGATTATATAATTTAAGAAAATTATTTCCTATGATTAAAGGTAATCCACTTTCTTGTTGATAAATTGAAGGAATAGAAAATGTATAATTTTCAAACATACCAAATAAATTTAAGGCTTTCATCTGCTATCCTAATTTGTAATGGTTTTTCTAAATTTTTCCATGTAGTTAAGAGTTGTTTAGAAGCAATACATATGGTTGCTCCTGTATCGATATAAGCATTGACTTTCTTATTCTAAATAATCACTTGTACAAAAGTGGTATTGGGATTCAACTGAGGATTTTGACTTGCCTTCAGTTGCATATTCATAAAAATAGATAGAGGAAATTGTAGAATCAGTATTATATTCAGATTCAATGGGTTCTAATTGATTTTAAAAAGCTATATTTAGTATATGAACATTATCTTTATATTGTTTGTCCTTTTTTCTTGGACAGTGATTTACATAATGACCTTCTTCTTTGCAAAGCCAACATCTACAATTTTTCTTTTTCTGAGGACAATCTTTTTGCTTAGGTTTGTATTGTCTATATTTATATCGTCTAAAATATTTTTTATAGGGTTTATGCAAAGGTTTAAAAGGTTTTCTTCTGAAATATTTCGATGGGTATCTTTTCCATTTATATTTGGAATAATAAGGTTTTCGTCTTTTTCTATATTGATCCCGTATTGTTGTGGTACTTCAGCATTTTGAGCACAACATAGCTGTATATTTTGATGTTTTAAAGTTTTCTTAAGTGTTAATTCCAGACATTGTTCTACTAATAATGTTCGAGTTCCTGCTATTGCTCCACCTAAATTGTTGGCAATAGTGTGATTATCCGTTTGCTTTTGAAATTTTTGTTGAACCTTTAAATTCACGGGATAAAGTAATTTTTGAATGAAAACATGTATATACATTTCCTGTTCACTCCTAGATAATTTATAATAGTACTTAATATATTCAAATATATAATTTTCTAGATAACAGATATCACAAATTCGTATATTATTTAAATGTCGTAATGCTAGTAATCGTTTTGCCTGAGCTACTTCGGCTTTATGAAATATAATGTCTCTGCCTACAAATTCTTTATAAATTTCACTAGAGATGACGTGAAATAGTTCTGTATCAGTTGTGGCTGCTTGAAAGTGGGGGTATTATGTAAAGCTTGTTCATTTTCTTGAAGAAAAATTTGCACTACACCTGACGTTTTATAGACTATAAAATTCCATAATGATTCTTTATTGTATGTGTCACCAAATGGTTTTTCGATTTGTAATAGTAGTTGCAATTTATTGACCCATTCAAATATTAATTCTTCTGCATTTGTAGTACAATCTAAATTTAATATTCCTTCTGCTCCTAGAGAAATATGTTTGGGTTTATGTTCTGAAGGATATTTTCTTACCTCGGATCCTTTATAATAATATCCTTGTTTATTAAGAAAATCTGGTTCTTCTATCCGTGAATAATTAGTGGGTTGGAAATCCTTTTTTTCGTTTATCTCCTACTATTTTATCTTTCATTTTTAATTCTCTGGTTTTACTACTTTCAGGTTTATCTTCCATAAATTCTTCCTGATCAGATTCCCATCCATAAATTATTTCATCATTCTCGTTTTGAGTTTTAGTTTTAGAATTGTTATTGTTGAGGGTAGTATATATTTGTTCAGTGAGAGTTAATTTTTGTACTAAGGAGGTTAAAAATATTACGTTCTATATCTTCTAATAGTTCTTGCTCAAAGATATCGGTACTATTATCCATGTTGTCTTATTAAATGTAACAAAAAACTATACTGAGCAAATTCAAAATGAGATTTTGCCTGCTGATATTTGGACTGAGCATTTCTAAAATTTTCTTGTAATATCGAAATTTCTTGATAATCTGAAACTTCAGTGGTCGTATTGATAACATGAAAAAGTTGTCTAGCCATTTCTTGGGCTATTTCTTCGTGTCTTATCTTCAATTGTTTTTTTCATGTTTAATTTGTATTAATAGATTACACATCATGCAATAATTTGTCATTTTAATGTTGGTGTGTATGTGTATCCTTTTTAATCCATTCATTTACCTTTTCTAATATATGAATGTATAATTCTATTTTTCTATGACTTTCGGAAATACTTTCTTGATACGGACTATTTTCTATATCTTCATGACAAAGTTCAATATAACCGTCTAATACCTTTTTAAGTGTTACTAATTTAGTCATTCTATCTAATTCAGTTAGATAGATTCCTTCTCCTATTCTTTGAATATATCGGTCAATTGTAGTATTTAAATTTTCCATGGTTTTGTTGTTATTACTATTTGAGTCAGCTCCGATACCACTTGGGGTGCTTGGGGCGGAATTTTGCAAATGTGTTCACTTATCTGTTTTAATTGTTGCAGAATTTCTGAGTATGTAATAATGATTCAATCTTTTGTTCTAATTGTTTTTGTTGATGAACAATTTCTGATATTTGCTGTGTTACCGTAGTCATAAGGCTCTTTTAAGATAATTAAAAAGATCAGTAATCTGGTTTTGAATGTTATCTAATTATTTTTTATTTTGATTAACTTTTGGATCTACAGGTTCAATGAATTGAAGGGGTCTTTCGATTCTAACCGAATGTGATCTATCGAGTAAAGGAATGTTGGGTTTTGAAGTTGATGGCTTAGAAAAGGAATGCCTCTTAAAAGGATATTGTATAGCAGGTATTGGTGTTACTTTTGTATGGAATTTAGTTCCTACCTT
>JAOSBP010000006.1:25926032-25941682 GCA_027563825.1 Erythroxylum mucronatum | reverse complement strand
TATAATTTTTTAAAGTCATGTCCTTATAAGTCATTTTACACATAAACAGTTAATATTAAACAACTAATTTTACCAAATATCAAATGACAAACAACTAATGTAATCAGTTATCAGCTAATAGTTAATGCAATCAGTTGATTGTCAAACAGAGCCTTTAACTGTTACACTTGTACGCTTTTTCTTTACTCTTCCTATTCCTCATTTAGGCGTTGACGATTGGTTAGAATCCAGAGAAACAGATACCATGTTAAGGCTTTACATACTTAACCAGGTCAAATAATTAACTTAACAATATAAGAGCGCTTTACATTCTTAACCGGGTCAAATAATTAAGTTACTTGACAATATAAGAGCACGTCATATCCAAGCTATAACAATTAATAAAGAATGAAGCTGTTATTTTAAACTTAAAATCACGACATGAGCCATTTAATTTTGAGGTTTTAGTAGTGAAATGACACAACCAGCATTGACTTAGTAGTCGATTAAGTCATTTAAAAGGTGGACATTTGATCGTTTAACTGATGAGAGCTTGCATCACCAGCTATTCTTCCCCATGTAACATAGTCTACTTCAACTAGAATACATTAACGTTTTTTGTGTTTGATACTCGAATAGAAAATTGCCCTTTATTATCCTCCATTCAACTCACTGACTCCGAAAAATGGCTGTTTAGTTCAATGATATTGAAAAGATTTCGGGGTCCTTTCCTGAAATTCTTCAAAATTTTCTCTTTGTCAGTTTTGGCATGTTAAGATGTGAAATAAAATAGGAATATAATCGAATAAAACATGCAATACAATGAACATGGGATAAGATGCAGTTAACCTAATATGATTGCTTCTCTAAAAGAGATATGTATAACCCAAATCATATTACGTCAGTATTCTGTTTGACAAAAAGACAAAGAAATGAGTTAGATAATTTCGATGCTGATCACATCCATCTCCAATTACGTTATCGTAAGTTAACCATGCGCTCATAAGGTATGCCTTTTACTTCTTTTCTTTCTTGCTTGTTTCTGGATATATATAGCCTGTGCAGGTGTATCTATGGTCAATGTAATTTTCTATGTTTATCGAGAAAGAAAAACAAAGGTTTCAACAAGGCAAGCCAGGAAGTAGAAAGAATAAATTTACAAGTGTGCTAGGTTAGACATTTGAAAGTTGATTTCCGTTAGATTACATAAAGCAGAATGAACAACCTATAACTACTTAACAACATCTACGCAAGTTACATTGATAAAATATTTATTGTACATGATTACAAGCAAAGAATGTAGTGGTAATGAGGGTGTGTCTTTGTATGAGCTGTAAAACATTCTTGTCAGAATTAAGACCCCATTTTTAATGTCAACTGTCTTTTAGGTGAAAATCCTTTTAAAATAGAACTTGAAGAGGAGAGGATTTATTTTAACTTATAAGCATAGAAGTGCTTTAGATTTTATCAAACAAACAAGATATCATTCTTTATTTCAATGAATTAATATATATTGTTAGATCGTTAACTGAAACAAAATTATACTTAAGGATGACTCATATGATAGTTGCATCAATTATAAATACAGATGTCGTGTTTTAATTTGTATGTGCAAGAACCACATTGTCTAATTTTCAAAAAACAAAAAAGTACCACAATGTCTAATTTCTATATATAGCATATCTGAGGTTGTCCTAATTAATAATTTGTAGCGATAGATTTATGTATGTATCAGTTTACTTCAATAATAAATTAAAATGGTGCCTTCGTCAACTTTTCCAAGTATTCAGATGGTTCAGATTAAGAGAGATAGATACTTTTATGTACATGCACAAACATATAATTGTGTAGACAATCTACGAGCAGTATTAGCCTGGGGAGAAAGATCGAGAAAAGGTCCCCTTCCACATTAATCAAGAAACAACTTCGTAGGTCAAAAGATTATCGATTGCCATCACCAAGTTCGTGTTGTATACGTACTCTTGAGATAACGATCATCCTTAGCTATTTTATATGTTTTTTAAAATTTGAATAATTATTGCATTACCGATAGCAAAACATTAACATTATTTATCTTTTTGGTTATTTCTAACTCATGATAGTATTATAATCATAAATATTGTTATATGACATTACTGTAAATACAGGATTGAATCAATACAAAGATTATTCCTTATACTTCACCTTAGCATCTCATAAAAACAAAAATGAACAACTTGTTCATGCCTTCAATTTGTCTTCCTTAACTTCTACTCACCGTTATTTCTCACTCAAGCATATAATACTAAAAATTACAAAAACTATCTTGCATGGAATTCATTCTTATGCTTAGTTATCAAATTTTGCGTAGCTTTATTAACAACACATCTATTGCACCACCAACAACAATCACATCTCCTCTCTCTACATCACATGCAAATGCTCCATATGCTCCTTTATGACTTTTATTCTCCATTACCAAAGAAATTCTTCCTTGTGTTAGTGGTCTCACTTCTTCATATGAAATATTAAAAGCTTCAGCAAATGCCTTTAGTTTCATTTCTCAAAACAGATTATCACATTTACATAGTGGTAGACAAAAGTCTTTCCCCAATAAAATTCAATCTCACTTTTTGTTGCGGTCTAAACAAAACAATTAAATTCTATCTAGACCAATTAGAGGCAAGTGCACCCCGTCGACGAGTAATATAAAACGGTAAGAATCTGATATCGTACCTAAGGGAATTTCAACATGCAAGACAATTAAATTAAACGATGAAAAATTACTCGGACGATCAAGAATTAATCGATTTGAAAATAAAATAAAATAAAATAAGCAAATCAAGGAAATATGAAAAATGCAAGCTATGAATTAAAAAAATGACTAAATTTAATCAAATGACAGAAATCGGTTGAGGTATTAGATTTCAATTGGATTGGACACTACAAATAAAATTGTAATGGTGGATTGATTTAGGAAATCCTTCACTTAAACAAGTCGAACCCAATGTTCATGGATGTTCCTTCTCTTTTAAATCCGAGTTATCCACTTAGTTCATAGATAATTTCGAATAAAAGGCATTCAAAACAAGAAGCCTAAAATTAAGTTCGTTAATCTTAGGTATCCTCACACAAGATCCTAAGGTTGGTCTACACTTTAGTCTCAAGTACGTCGCTTGATTAATTTTCTGACAAATTAAATTCCATTGGTTGTGGCATTCAATCATCTAAGGTCTTAATCTAGGTGATCAAGCTAAATTAAGACTAAATATGCATTCAATCAAGCAAAAATCAATACCACAAAAATTATCCTAATCCAATATCAATCTTAACCTTAACCGAAAAGAAAAACTTACTCACACATATTCATCAATGTAACATAAATCATGGTCATAATATATGTTTGCATTGATTAAATCCGCACAATTAAAATAAATAAGGAATAAAATAAAGAAAACAAATTAAAACCCCCCCTTTTTCACAGCTATATTTTCGCGCGCCACTAGCTTCAACACATTTAATCTCCACTAGTTGTTTCGATGTGGGGGTGTGCTACTTTTGTTGCCATTCCACCAGCTGCCAACTTTTGAGTGAAGAATCTCCTCAATGGTGGTGTAACGTGGATGCTCCTAGCCACCACCTGCTTCCCATGTGTTTCTCCACTAGCTAACGTTTAATCTTTTTTTAATTCCAACCTTCTTGCCTCAACGTGTGTATGTGAGAGTCTCCCATCTACTAACACCTCCTTTCCTCCAGCTCACGCACTCTTCAATTTCTTTACTTCACCAGCTGCTTTTGTTGTTCACCACTTTCTTCAGCTACAATGTTCTCCCCAAGCCACTAGCTTTCAACGACCAGCAGCTGCCACGTGAGTTTGTTTGTTGCTTCTACCACCAAGTGTTGCTTCGTGTGTTACTGTAAATGAGTGAAGGTTGCGTCAATTGAGTGGAGTCTTTCCCAGCTGCAACGTTGTTCTACTTCAACTCCCCAACTGCTAACGTGTGTGTTGTTTTTTTTAATGGTTGTGGACTGTTTGGGATTTTTGGTCAGGGCTGCATGCATGAATGCTGAATGAAGGCTACTGGTTTTGTAAGTAAATGGAGAGATTTTTCGGGGATGTGTTTGTGCGTGAATCAAGAGTTTTTAGTGGATGGGTGTGTTGCATTTTTGTAAGTGAAGGATGGAGCTAATACTTCCGTTCTCTCCTCCTGGTTAGGCATGAATGGCGTGGTGTATGGAGGCTAGGTAACATGTGGAGTTGCAAGAGTTTTCGGTGGAGGCTGCTTGATTTTCTTTTGTCTCTTATGTGTGGAAAAACATGGAGGCATATGGAGGCTGCTATAACGTATGTGAGTGGAGAGTATTTTGCCAGCGCCTCTTCCCTTTATTCATACCACCAGCTGTTCCTATATTAATGCCACCAGCTGTTTGATTTCTTCTCTATGCTGTCGCTTATTCCTTTCTCTTTTGTCTAATCATTTTGACTAAACTCCAGCCCTCATTCACGCCTAAGCCTCCTTTTTTTAAGCTGTCTTGCTGCAGCCATCTTCTTTTGTCTTTTATGTATGGGAAATCCATCATCTCATGCTCTCTTTTATGTACCACCAACTGCTGCTTTCTAGATGATTTTAGGAGAGTTTTTGCCATCATCCACGTACCGCTCTTTCTATTTTTTTCTTTACTTCTACACAGCTGCTTTCTTTTCTTACTTTAGGCTTTCAAATGTCCCAATTTTAATATGTTCCTAGGATTAAAACAAATAACTCTTAATTAGTGCAATTTAAATATAAATGGACAAGAGTTTAATAAATTGTGTTTCTAAAATTAATATAAAAATGTCCATTAACAACACCTCCACACTTGAATTGTTACTTATCCTCAAGTAACTTACTTAGGTCACAACCAACATATTCTGTCATTTCATTTTCAATGAAAATCAAGGGTCCATTGATTATGTATCTAAAATTAATATAAAAATGTCCATTAACAACACCCCCATACTTGAATTGTTGCTTATCCTCAAGTAACTTACTTAGGTCACAACTAACATATTCTGTCATTTCATTTTCAATGAAAATCAATTGTTTACAATCCCTTAAAAATTTGACAAACTCGAGTATCAAGCTACAATACGTATCATAATATTTTCATCAATGCATATAAACAAAATCAAAGGTAGATATCTTTGATCAAAGCAAGCACAAAATTAAAATAAACTTTCCTCACGAGATTCACTCATGTCGCTCAAGTGTATAAGGGCTGTGTTTCGCTCAAAACTTCCTCTAAGAGATTACACTATCATAAGCTTGCAAATTCACCTATTTTCCACTACATAGAGTACATGCCATCATAGATCAAAAGGATTTTACTAAGGGTTGTAATAGGGCTTAGGTTAAGGCGAGGTAAAAAGGTCAAAGGAGACTCATAAGCATTTACAAAGTACTAAGTGACGTGGGACAATCAAAAAGAACTTCTGAAATGTACAAATAGAAATACAGGACTACAATTACTCATCACTATCAAACGCTACTGTTTTGATCTTTCTTTTCTTTTCTTTTTTTTGTAACAATAAACATAAAAGATTTTGTGTTTTTTTTTTGGTAACAATAAACATGAAGAAGATAGTAGTAGCACAAATCAATAACAACTAAGTAGATGTACCTCTAAAACATCTCAAAATAGCATATAAAACAAAAGTCCCTAAGTCAAAGACATCAAATACTTAGTACTTCATTCAACTTGCGAAACGATAAGGCTAAAAGTTTTCAAGTTTCAATGTAATGCGATTAATAAGAAAACAACAAGGTTAAAGGCTCAAAGGGAGTAACATGGGAAAAATGGCTTAGTGGGTCATTTAAGCTAATGGTTAAAAACAAAGAAGGCCTTTATCATGTCCATAAAGCATGTAACTAGTAGTATCAAACAGGTTCAGAGCAAGTTTGGAAGGTAATCCACATAGGGAAGTCTCATACATCAAAGAAAATAAATGACTATGAGATGCAGTCATATAGCTCAAGACCTCACATATGCTTAAATGAAAATCCATCAAAATTTCATACATTGCCTCATCACTCAACATCAGTTATTGACTAAGTTTATGCAATTGACTGCTTTAATCAATCCACATGGTTCACTATCCTCTCAAGCTGTATATTCCAAGTTCATACATATAACTCAATTTTCCATCCAACTACTTTGACAGGATCGTATGGTCAAATTCATCACAAATGGGACCAAAATTAGCTACCAAAAGAGTCACAACCATTCAAGTGTGTATTTCTCAACATCAACATCAATACCAAAAATATCAGCATGCACACAATCTCAATCTGCCCCACACTTAATATGAACATTGTCCCTAATGTTCAAATAATCAACAATCAAACACAAAGAGGGGGAAAAGGAAGAAGAAACTTCCCTGAAAAAGAATCATCTAAGAACTCTTTGTCACCAACCACGCAATCCCTTAAGAAAACTCAAAACAACTCAAAGAAATGTATAAAAATAGAAAGAAATGCAAAAGAAACAACAAGAAAAGAAAAGAAAGAAAACTACAGTCCTACTGAAAAGCATTCACTGCGATCAAGGGGGCAAAGTGTCAAGAAGAGACAATCGCTCCTCAGAATTATCCACAAACCTTGGCATATACAATTTAGCTCGTTGTCCATTTACCTTGAACGAATTTTCATTTTCTCGTTTTACCTCAAGGACCCTAAAAGGAAGGACTTGGATCACCATGAATGGACCATACCACCTCGACTTAAGCTTCCCTGGAAAAACATGAAGATGGGAGTTGTAGATCAATACCTAGTCGCCTACCTTAAAGTCTCAGTGGAGGATCTTCTTATCATGCCACTTCTTCACACGCTTCTTATACAGCTTCCAATTGTTATAAGCATCCAAACAGAACTCTTCAAGCTCGTGAAGCTATATAAGTCTCTTAGCACCTGCATCTAGAAGCTTTACTACCTCATCTTTCACTACCTCCTTCATGTATGAGTTAAGTCTCCTCAGGGGCTGCACTATTGCCTTGCTTCCATCCTCTATGAAAATGTGGTGTGTGCAAAATGAAGGGCTTATACCCTTGATATCTGTAATAAACCACCCAATGGCCTTCTTGTGGTCCCGCAGGACCCTCAGCAGTTGCTCTTCCATGGTACCTGACAAACAAGAAGAAATGATAAATGCTAAGTGCTCAGGTGGGTTAAGATAAACATACTTGAAATGATTTGGAAGAGGTTTAAGGTCAAGAGAAAGGGGTTGTTCAATTGAAGGCTTCAGAAATAGCTTGATTTGACGTTGGAGAGGCTCGTATGCTCTATAATGTGTCCAATATGCTTGCTCCAACTCAACTGCAATATCCTCCAACTCTTCTTGCAATTCTCCTCCTAACTCTTCGATCATTCCTTATGCTTCCCCTTCTAACAAATCTACATAAATGGTAGAAGAACTTTCAGCATCAGAAGAATAGATATCAATAAAATGGCAAGAGTCAAAAGTAGAAGGATGCTTCATATTAAGGAGTTGAATGTATTGGTATTAGGTTTTCAAATCGAAAAACGAAGCCAACTGAAGGGTTTTGAAGTGGCAAAAAGGAAACTAGCAAGTTGTGAGTGTATTTTAATTATTTTATATGACTAAATTCTTTGCAAAAGAATTGATGACATGTAAGTATTCTTTAGATCGCTTTTATGCAAATGGTTTTCATGAAATGAATATTTATGTTGAGTTTTATGAGAATGTTATTTTATAAGTGAATATTTCTAGCATAAGATTATGCTTTAGAAATATATGAGTTATGCTTTAGCAATATATGAGTTTTAACTTGAATGTTAAATTTTGTATCATTGGATATTACATTGAAATTATGCATTAAATTGAATGATTATGAATCCTCCCATAATTGATTTCGAAAATAAGTTGAATTGAAAAAGTATGAGTTGCTTTTGCCTATGGTACATTGTTAGGCTTTATACATGTTATTATACTGGGATATTCGTAGTGGTTAACCTGTTATGGGTAAGTGATGTAGAACCATCTTCGTAACTACTGGTCTATAGCGGTTAACTTGTTATAAGTAAGCGATGCAAAATCAGCATCGTAAATAGTGGTTAACCAATCACGAGTAAACGATGCAGAACCAGCTCCGTAACTTTATGCCTAGTGCACCATATGGTAAAGAAACTTTTGGTGGGCTATGTTGAGTAAAGAAAGTCATGAAAATAGTAATGCCGCCACTATTTATGTTAAAAGTGATTTAAGCGGTACCGTATCGTACCAATGTTAGTGGTTGGCTTATTTTCTAGTATTAAAGTTTTCAGAAAACGTATCGCCGCCACTATTTATTGATTAAGGAAAATGGAAAATGGAAAATTTTATATGATGAGTTTAATTTTGAAAAGCATTTCGAAATAGTTTTTCAAAAAAATTAAAATTGTGTTTTACGAAACGTTATGTTATTATCAGATTTGATGATGCACGAATAAATTGTTATGGAGAATGTTTTACCATGAGCTTTATGATTTTATGGAATATTGCAGCTATATTATTACGAAAAGTTTAATTTTCTTGTAAATTAATTTCACTCACTGAGCTCGTTTAGCTCACCCTTATTTTTATATTTTTAAACAAACCACCCCAGGTATACGTACATATGCTGCAGTAATTGGGACTCTGCCTCAAGATTAATTGTATTGTCGAGTGTTGTTGTGCTTTGGTCTTTTTGCTATATATATTTGTGTAAAGAATGGATTTTTATAAAAGCTTTTAAATGAAATGCATGAATATGTTTTAGCTTTTAAAAGTTTATTGTAATGACTGTTGAGAATTATTTGTTTGGGTTGCTTGTGAGTAGACTTAAAGTTCAAAATTTGTAGTTGAGAAATTGGTGTAAATATAAAAGTGTTTTCAAATTTTACAAGGTTTTTAAACATTTTGGGAATACCAAAATGCAGTCATTATGCTGCCAAAATTTTCAATAAAATGATAAAAAAATTACCACTATTTTTGGCACTTTTAATTATTAAAGTATAAAAGGTTTTAAATAGTTAAATGGCTTGGCTTTGTGGGAACCTTTCGGTTGAATCAGATATTGATTGGAGAGCTACCATAGGGTCACTGGGAGGCCCCCACTCGAGTTCCAAAGGGAAACTTCGGGACCTATGCCTTTAAAAGTGACCTAAGCAACTTTCTTATTATTTTAACATTAATATAGGTCTTTTCAAGACCTTTGAGAGCATTAATAATACTAATAAATTTAGTATACATGTTATATATGTTTTCATCATGCTTTATTCGAAAAAATTCATATTGACACGTTAGCATGCTTACTTGGCTCTCTTTCACTTAATTGGTTCCCTCATGTATAACTTCTAGAGTATACCAAATTTCATGAGTCGTTTAACACATAGAGATATTATTGAATTCATTTCTTCCTTATGTATAAAACATGATGTTTATGGCCCTACTATTCAAGGAAACTAATTTCTTAGGTCAAGGTTCCCATTTTTCCTTTAATTTTATTATTTACAATTTTAATAGGAATAAAGGGACAATTTGACATTATTTCTAAAAGGTCTACATTTATGACCATTAAGAAGAATATCATCCTAGTTTTCCTATAAAGAAAATCATTCCCATCAAAGAAAGGTTGTCTACTAATACTTTGTCTCTCTTGGTTGAATGAAGATGATTATGCTCCTAAATATGTCATTATGATCTTTCCTATAGGCAATAGACTTACTCTGATACTACTTGTTAGTCCCTTATGGCACTTAAAAAGGTGTGAATTGGGTGTTTACAAAATTCAATAATTTTTCTAGCCAATGTACTCAATTAACAACAATTAATATAAATAAGTTTGAGAAAATTGCATAATATAAACTAATCAAAAAATTGAGAAATAATTTAAAGAGGATAAGGAAGAAAGAATGCAAAGTGATTTATAACGGTTTAGCAAATAAGTTTTGGTTACATCAACTACTAAGACTCTTCTTAGAATTTTGTTATAATTCTTTTTCCAAGGCAAAATATAACCTTTGTACATTATTTCTAGGTATTCTTATAATATTTTCCCAAAGTAAGTAAGAACCTTAATCCCACTGGGAACATTCCTAAGTTTAATATCCAACGCCCTTATAAAATATTAATTCTTAAAAATATCTCACTTATTCACTTGATAACTCAAAATGGTTCACCCACATAAATATGAAACAATAATACTCAAATGATTAAAAAACTTTTTGAAATTTATGTATATGACACCTAAAACCTTCTTGATACTAAAACCAATGAGATACCTATTTGTAGTGTTTTAGGACCCTATTAGTCATTGGAGGCAAGAAATAGTCATTACAATAACTATGTACGGCACATTGGTCGACTAGTATAATATACTAATCGACTAGTATGCATTAAAGCTCTAGATTCATTAGCCGTTGGAACACAGGTTGACCAGTAGGCATATTAGTCGACCAATATGCCACATTGGTTGACCATAACATCAATGTTACATCAAACTTACAGTACATCAAATTTAATAACTTTAACCTGTATTAGTCAACCACTAACCTATGTAGGTCAATAAATTACCCCAAAAACTTGATTTTAACACCTTCAAATGCTCAAACTCAGTTTGATTGATGAAAATATGAATTAAAAAACTTCTCAAAATGTTCCCCGAAAATTGTTTTAAAGATCAAAAGGCTTTTATATAAAACCCAAAAGCTTCAATACCTTTTGATGAATGAAAAGACTAAAGTAATAATTTAAATGAATTGTTTATGTATAATAATATAAACTGAATTTTCATGATTAAAAGAAAGGCATAAGGAAATATTGAGTATTTCAAAATACTCATGGTTGTCAAGAGATTCATGCAAAAAAGTTAAATGGATCATAATGAGACTTTTAGTCCTAGTGTAAAACCTAATACGATTCAAAAAAACTTCATTATTAGCCAAAATGAATAATTGAAAATCCACTAATTAGATATTTTCTACGCTTTTTTTCATGACTTCCTTGACCCTAATATATTTATGATGCTACTATGTGATTTTTACAAACACTAATTATCCTAGTTATGTTTTATAAACTTAACAAGTCTTATACAAGTTAAAGCAGACACCATTGTTATTACTTCAAGGCTTGACCTTAAATCCTCCAAAGTTTATAATTCATTATCTACATATAAAAATAAGGCTATTCAAATATGTATTCTTACTTATATTGATGGCATCCTTTTAGTTAACAATGATGAGAGGCATTTGAAATGGTTTATGAAGTAATTAAGTTCTACATTCTTAATTCATAACCTTATCCTTTTGTAATATTTTTTGGGCATAAAGGTTGTCATCTTTTTAATAGAATGATTCTCGCTTAAGAAGACTTGCTATAATAAGCCAACATAAGCGAATATAAGTCATGTCTTACTCTTATGATATCATCACCACTATAATCAAAGAATTTGAGTATGTCGTTTAAACATGGAGATTAATATCATTAGGTGGTAGGCTCATTACAATTTGTTACATTCACTTGACTTGTTAATGTATTTTTTTCAATAACTTATGTCCATTCATGCATTCTTTAACACAAGATCGTTGATAAGCTATTAAACGGGTGTTATGGTACCTTAAGCATACATATACACATAGACTTTTCCTTTCTAAATCACATCCATTGCACCTTTAACAATTTGTAAACAATAACTGAGAAGAATGTCTAATGATAGATGGTCAATAAATAATTAGACAATTTATCTTAATATTAATTTAATCTATTAAAATGCTAAGAAATAACCTATAATAGTCAAGTCATCAATTGAAATTAAATACAAATGCTTAACAAATATCATTGTTGAACTTATGTGGTCTATTATTTATTAGTAAAATGAATGGGTTGTTAAAGCCCTCAAAATTAATCTTTGATTAACTAAATAATATAAAGGTTTTGATTAATTAACTAATAAACTAAAATTAACAAGAAATCAAAATAAATTAACTATGTATAAAAGTGAAAAATTCAATTTACCTAATTTAAGGGAAGGATCTCGTACAATTGTAACTATGATTATTGGTCTAAAAAGAATAATTTTTCATAATTCAAGCATTTAGTCTTAAACCTATTTGGATAGCCATAATAAGTCACAATGTTTCTAAATTAATTAAATCAAACCTATCATTCAAATCAAAACTTACCGTTAATTGATTATATATGATAGCATTATATAACAATTAAATAATAGTAATAAGCTTAATGAAAAAGAATAAACCCTTAAATAACTGATGTAGTTATAACTATTCAATTTAGTTTTCTTGTTTCTCATAAGTTAGATATGCAAATACATAAATAATCTATTTTCCACTTGTATCAATTATTCATGATAATTACAGATCACTAAACTCATAAATACTTACAGAATAACCAACACTAAATTATTTTGTCATATCATTCAATATTAATTACTCATGAAATTGAAGAACAATAAACAAAAGATACTTAAATTAAAATGAAATCCAAGTTTAAACCAAAATCATTCAAAGTTACTAATGGAGTTTTATTTCTCCTTGAATTCATATTTAGTTACTCATGGCTATTTTTCCTCCTCAAAAATAGATGAAAAATGTAATATTAGGATAAGTCTCCTAATTAGACTAAACTTCTTAAAGTGAGTCTGACTTCAGGCTTGATCTCTTCTTATTAATCGGTCATCTTTTACTCCATCTTCTCAAATTTTGTAGCTTTGACAGATGATGCTCCAAGTTACTAGAGCAAGTTAATCTTGATAATATTCAAGTTTGATTTATAAACTTGATTACATGGTCATCATTTTGATAGCTTTATGATCTTCATGACTCATATTAATTAAATTACTTTAATATATATAGATCTTTTTATATATAGGAATAATTTACCATGGGAGACATCAAAATGATGATTCCCGAGTACTTTCTTGATTTATCTGCTATGCTAATCAAATTACTAACATTTTTACCAAGACAATGGGCTGATCACTGTTTAATCGACATATAAACAAACTTCAACTTCTTGCATTGTCGTCATTTGCGGGGGTGTCGTGATAACGAATATTCTTAGCTATTTTATGTTGTATCATTATTTTTTTAATCCTTACCTTCTTTGTTTCTAATTCTTATCATAGATCATTATTCTATCCTTATCTTTATGTTATTGATCATTCTTATTATAGGATATTATTATAATTATAAATATTGTTTTTATGTTGTATCATTTTTTTTAATCTTTATCTTCTTTATTTCTAATTCTTATTGTAGCGGCCCGTGTTTTGCATACCCGGGTGGTTTTCCCGGCGTACCTCAAGTGATCACGCGACCGACCACAACTATGGGGTCTCCGTGGAGGCCCCTCAGTATTGTCCTCTTTGGTTGGTGGAGTCGCAAATCGAACACCCAACCTCAAGGTTTTGTTGCACTTAAGTACACGCCTCTTACAATTTCGCCACTAGCACACTTAGAACTTATTCTTTAATCTCACAAATCACCTACACAGCATCCAAAGTTCAAACGATCATAACTTTCGATCCTGACATCGAAAAATTGCAAACTTTATGGCAACATAAAGCTCTTGACAAATGCTACAAGTTTCCAGAAATATCATTTTCTCATAATAGCCTCAATCAAAAGTCAACTCAAAAGTCAAACTTTCTTAATTCTCCACATTTCGTATTTTCACCATTTCTTTCTTACTTTTCAACTTCCCTTTCAATCAGATCATTCACTATCAATTCTATTCGAACTCTTCAACCATTTTAGGTCATAATGACTCATAATCAATTACAAATAAGAATACCTAGCCAAAATCTCATAATCTCATATATCAATTTACATTCTTAAACTGTCTTTTTCTTAGCACATGACTAATTTACCACAAATTCTCATTTAATTGTCATTTAATAAATCAGATCTCCAAGAAAATGTTCGGGGTCCAACAATGTGGCTTGGATGTGGTTAGGAATGTTTGACAATTTAGAAAAATCATAATGTTGGCTAGTTTAAGTTTTGGAATGGGTTTGAAAAGTTAGAAGTGTTGGTAGTTCAGGTTGGTGGAATGAGCAGGTTTGAAGTGGCATGGGAATTCTAGAAATGCCCATATCCGTTAGACGGACACGCATGTCCGTTTAACGGACACATTTGGGTGAGAATTACCTCCCTTAGCCGCTTCATGTCCGCTAAATGGACATGGGTGTCCGTTCAACGGACACATTCTGTAAGATTTGGCACTCAAGCCTAAAGTCGTGTCCGACAAACGGACAGTGGTGTCCGTTCAACGGACACATTCTGATGCAATAGTGTCTTAGGTTAAATAATGTCCGTCCAACGGACAATGGTGTCCGGTTAACGGACACATTCTGTTGAAATAGTGTTGTAAGCCAAGTCATGTCCGTCAAACGGACAGAGGTGTCCGTTTAACGGACACATTCTGTGTAAATAGTGAAATTTTAGTAGCCTAATGTCCGTCAAACGGACAGGGGTGTCCTTTTAACGGACACTCTCGGGTTAAATTAGGCATTCCAAGCTCAGTTCATGTCCGTTTAACGGACATTGATGTCCGTTTAACAAACATTGATGTCCGTTTAACGAACATGTGTTTGGGAAATTATACTAATTTTATTTTCAAGGCAGGTTTGAGTTTTAAGGTCCACCAGTGTAGTTCAGCAGTCAGTTTCACTTTTAATGTGCCAGCCAGGGCCAGTGTCTCGGGAATGGGCCTCAGTAGGGCTCATGGCTCGGGACCGTTGGGCTCCGAAAATAGGGTCCGATAGCTCAGGCCTCAACAACGTTCGATAAACAATCGATCAATCAACAATTGATCGATCGACCGATAAACGAACAAGCGATAAATTGATCGACAAACGAACAAATAGCTAATCATTCAACAATTGACCAATTGGTCGGCAATCAACCAATCCCTCGACAACGGCCAACCTCTCGATATCAACGTCGCTCGGCCTGGATATACCGATCAATCTGCTCGCATCAGATCGAACGATTGAAAGAATAAATGAAAGAGCAAAAACATGATTCTTTTTATTTTCAATAAATCTGCCCTGATCACAAGCTCGACCAGGTGAGTATTAAGAAAAGAAACATCTCTCCCGATCCACTGTAAATATTATCTGTCCTACCTAGCCTACTGCAGATATCATCAACGAGCTTCTCCATTCCAAAGTCGAACAATCTGTCCGACATACGGTGATACTGATAAGCCCGGTGATAACCACGTTTGAACCGTTACGGGACTTCGTCAGGAATTACCTCTCGCTCTGCCTCAATCGTTAGGAACTACCTCTCACTCTGTCTCGACCATCCCCTCTTCTCCTTCTGGGAAAAAGGCACGATCTCGGCACTGGCAATGTAATTTTGGACGGAAAAAGGGGAGAAAGGACACGTGAAAGACGCATTCCAACAACAGGGGATGAAAAGACAGAAGGTTAAAGCTAAGGAAAGCCGTATAGAATAGAAAAAATTATCCGACTTAGGATTTATAGTATCCGTCGAATACACGTATCAATCCGGAATGGCTATGTGGAAAAATATAAGAGGCTGAAATGGCGCAGCAAACGAAGGGACACACGTAATTATTAGTAGTGTGCCCTAGGCCAATGAACATTTGTGATTCATGTATTAACATTATGATTTGTTAATAATATATTA
>JAOSBP010000006.1:25907264-25922715 GCA_027563825.1 Erythroxylum mucronatum | reverse complement strand
CTATGTCAGAAATTCTACCTAAATTTGTCAGCCCAGGTTTGTTCCGGTCAGGTTGGGAGGGTATGGTATGAAACTCTTTAAGCTATGGCTAATAGAAAAAGACTTGTAAATCACCAAAGTGGAAGAAGTCGACGACAATTGAGATATTGATTGTGACGACCTATCAGCATACACTCTCCTTTCCTTTTCTTTTGTCTTTTTGGTGAACATTAGGTATGGCAATGGGGCGGGTATTCACACAGCATACACTCTCGTTGATTTGTCAAGATATAATAATTACTCCAATATAAAAAAAAAATAAAGAATGCCAAAATATCACTAATAAAATAACCCTTCTGAAAATTCCTTATGAATTTAAAAGCTTTACGATTTCTTATCCTCATCAAATACAGCAAATTTCACATAAGCAATCAAGCAAAATTTTCAAAGAATAATGATAATAAAAAAAAGAAAAAATAAGGGCAAGAACAAAAGACCTCTCCTTGTGCCTCATGTGGACTAACCCATGTAACCAGGTTTTAATGGAGACTCGGAGAACAATAAGGACCCATATATTAAAACTTATCGTATGCCATTTATTCAATCCATGATTTGTACTCAACCTTTTTTTTTTTTGCGTTGTTTTCATTCTCACATGTCCACAATTTCATCGCAAGATCATTTGTTATTGTCAAGATATTTCCCCACACGTAAGCACGTTGTATATTTCCAAGAGAGAAGTTCAATATTGTTAGTAGCCACTGATCACCAATTTTTTTTCAAAGTCAACAAATAAGTCTGCTATGTTGTTGGTCATTTCCTTCCACCAATATTAATGACGATTACGAGATCTATGTACTTCTTCTTCATTGGCAAAGACCTTTTCGTTTTAGACATTTGGAAATCACTCATTTGAGTGGCTACTCTTTCTTCCTTGATTAGGTGGCTACATCAACCAGAAGTGACTTCTTCAACTTATATAGAGTTTCTATGAATGTGACATCGTATTTAATTGATAAGCAGAACGGGAAGTTATACGGGGATACTTGGGATATTTCACGACTGCTTGTAGTCTACTTGGGAACATACGACCTTCGCATCTTTACCCAGAGGCGAGAATATTGATATTAGGTAAGAAAGGGAGTAAGAAGAGATTTGGGTTAGCTGATGACTAAATATCGAAGCAACTCTCCCTGTATCCTATGATTTTTGTTTCATACGTATAATTACACACACACTCGATAACTATTTAGAAACATGATTTTGTTTAGGATACTATTTATTTCAGCCCTAATGGGTGTAAAATCCTTACATGGTTACTTTTTTTTTTCCACTTATTGATGTTTCAATTCTCAACAATTGATTATGAAATTTTGTCATGTCTATTTTAGTTTGGTGTCCAAAGACATAGGAGTACTTCCTGTAATATGTAACACAGACCTTATTATGTACCCAAGATCATACAAAGACATAGGAGTACTTCCTGTAATATGTAGCACAGACCTTATTATGTACCCAAGATCATACATGAAAGGATTAAAAATGAAGGTAATGCGGAATACCTGATTTTGGTTCCATCTATAATTCTGATGCCGTTTCCAAGCCCCAAACGAACACAAATCTCCTAAGACTTTTATGGAAAGTGTTTCCTGATACGAGGTTTAGGTTTTTCTATAGTTTTCTCAAAACGTAAGCTCTCTTAACAGTTCAGAGAATCCTTATGCTTACGATTGATATGAGCAACTGCAGGAGACCTTAACCTTTATATATAGCTTCTATATCAGGCTTCCCTATCTCAAAGCTGATATGGGTCCGGTCTACACTAATTAGGATTTATTTTTACCCGATCTTTGATCCATTAATTTAGATCATTTATTGAGCCACTTTATTATCTTTATCTAGAACAAATTGCGTAACTTAACCGAAAATTTATTGAAAAATAGAAAAATGCAATTAATTTTTGTCCAACTTTATAAAAAAGGACAAAATTGTCCAACATTTTCCTCTTTGGACAAGCATTAATTACAGTTTTGACTCCAATTTAAAATTTTGGTTAAGCCACATTATTGAATTAGTCGACTAAGATTTAAAAACAAAATATACAACTTAAGGTTCTCATTCAGATGGTAAAAAGGAGTAAGAGAAGAGGAGATCAATTCATCAAAAGGGTTTTATGGAGGATCTAACGGAGAGAATTGGTCATAGAGTTGTCGAAGAAGATAAGACGGCTGATTCTTATGGTGGTCATGAAGGTGGTTGCAGAGAAGATACTGTTGTTAATAAGGTTATATACACTCTTTTTTTGAGCTTCACCTACATCTCTAGTTTTCGCGTTTGTTGTAGTTTTATGATTTGTAGGAAGGTTTAATACTTTATTGCGAGCAAAAGGAACTGCAAATACACAAAGATGCACGTTATGCTTCTCTCCCTTCATTCTGGTTCTGTGGTTTTCTTGATGAAGTATTGATCAAGTGTTTGTATGAGCTCATATCAGTCAAGTTGTTTTTAAAATATAAAATTTAATGCATAAGCAGCAGGTTTCAAATATTTTCCATGGATTAAGAGCAGGGAGAAAGCTTTCTTTTTCTTTCCATGGCACTATTTTCAGAATTTATAATACTGCTTTCTTTCTGAATTTTATGTTAAAGACTTTACTGTAAACGTTGCTTCTCAGGGGCGATTGATCATCATTCATGCCATGTTTATTCCTTTCTGTATAAAATATATAGTAGAAGAAATTATCGTTGACTTATTTCTTCATATATGCATATAATTCAGGTTGGAAGCAATCTGGAATCTTCTTCTCCAGAACACAGGAATATGAACTTAATAAAGCAGGTAATTAATTATAATAGCCAAAAACAATAAATATCCTCTAAGATTGTAGACATTCTGATTGGATTAAGACCACCCTTTGATTGAACCTTTCTCATTCAGTATATTTTTGCATGCCATAATATTACAATTTATGTGGTTTCTAGGAGCTCTATGCAATGGATAAAAAGATTACATCTAAGCATTGACCTGTATACATTTGAGACCTTATATCAACATGAATACCTCTGCAGATATTTTGAGTAATACATGAGACTGACAGTTTTGGATCACGAAAGTAGAAGACCGTAAACCTTTAAAGTCGTGAACTTGGCAATCTTTGTGGTTTAATAGACTTGGGTGTATGAAAATTCCAAGTTTTCTTGTTGTCTTGATTGGTATGATATTATTGACCATTATCTTAGACAACCAGCGACTTAAAGACTCAACAACTTGCTTCACGAGGTTAGGTTATATAGATAGCTATTGGTTAGTTAATTTGTTTTTATGCACTCTTCCAACATTTTTGCCCTATGTCTTGCAAGCACCGGAGAGAAGTTGGGAAAACCCTAATCATCTAAGCAAACTTATGTAGTCCTTTTCTTTACAGGGTCTTGTTATCTTTTTCTTGTACCTTTTAATAACATATTCTGAACACTACAAGAAAAATAGAGATTAGCAATGGAAATTACCGACTGAATATGTACAAATTTCGTCGGTAAGCTTATTTAGCGACGGAATTTACTGACAGAAAAAAGTGTCGGAAATATGGCTGTCGGTAAATTTACCGACGGAAATTTAGCATATCGTCGGTAAATTTACCGACGGTTAGTTCGTTCGGTCGGTAAATCTCTGTCAGAAAATTATCAACGAAATTTTTTTTTTCCGTCGGTAATTACCTACGGAATTTTTTTTCCGTCGATAAAGTTGCTAAAAATTATTTTTTAAAATTTACCTGTAAAGTGTTCAATTTCTCTGATTACCTTCTTTTTCTTGGCCAAGACATTCATCGAGATAAGGGAAGTTTGGCTAGTGTTTATGGACCCATCTAAGCTTTGCCTCAGTAATAAACTGTGTCTTGTGGTTAGCTCCCTGAACTTGGTCAGAGAAATTGTTCGAGTCCAAGACAAAATCTTTGCGAACCACAACCCACCTCGCACTGCTAGAATCAGAAATTTATCACTACCATTTATACCTTAAAGTTGTTTTCCAATCACAAAATACACAAAGAAACGAAAGTAATTAAATACCTAAATTAACTTTCATCTAAAATACGAAAAAACACATAACAGTAGTTGCAAAAATACCTCCATCATAGGACCCGATGACAGTGGCTGGAGAAGACAACTCCAACGAGTAGAAAAGTAGTCCACAACAGAGAAACCGAAGAGAAGAAAACCGAAAAGGAGAGGCAAGAAGAAGGAAGAAGGAAGAAGAAAACGTAGAGGGGAGAGATGTCGGGTGAGCTGATATTTAAAAAGAATTTACCGACGGAATTACCGACAGAAATTTCCGTAGGTAAATTCAATTTTTTTTATTCTGCCAATAATTCTCGCCTTTTTACCGACGGAAAGAAAATTTCCTTCGCTAAATTCCCCAATTTACATTTACAGACAAAATTACCGATGGAAATTTCCGTAGGAAAATTCAAATTTTTTTTATTCCGCCAATAATTCCCACCTTTTTACCGACGGAAAGAAAATTTCCGTCGCTAAATTCCCCCAAATTTAGCGACGGTATATTTTCTGTCGCTAACGTCCATTGCAAATTTTGCCGCGCCGATTTTCCTCCAAATTTAGCGACGGTATATGTTCCATCGGTAATTGTTCGTCGCTAACTTATAGTAATTACCGACGGCTGTATTTTTCCATCGCTAATGTCCGTCGCAATTTTTGCCACGACAAACTCCCTCCAAATTTAGCGACGAGTATGAGTACCGTCGCTAAATTTCAATGGTATATTTTCAATCGCTAAATTTCCGTTGCTAATTTACATTTTTCTTGTAGTGGAAGGGCCTTGAATAGGTACCTGCGAAATCCAATCAGGAGGGCAGGTCCAGCATGGAACCTGATTCAAAAGTACCATCTTCAAGCCAAAAGAAAAAGGTTAGACAATTTTCTTTTGTTCTAATCTATATCAGAAGCATGCGGGCATTAACTAAGATCAGAAAATATTTGAAAACAGCATGTCCTGTTGCTTTTCTTGACTGCGATCTTGCATGGTTCATACGAAATTTACAATTTGGCATATAGTGGCACTTATCTGATTCGATAACCCTTGCTCCTAGCTAGCATGCTTTGCTGCATTTGATGGATCCAACCATCTCGACGACACGAGAATATATATATATAAGATTAAGCCTATTGGATAGTAATCTTCTTTACAAACAAGGCTCGAGGGAAAACGTAACTTAAGAAAAAAGTAGGACAATGTCAAAGTTTAATCCTATTAATTTTGTCTAATTTTAATTCTAATCATGTTCCCTTGTTTGTTCATTTGAGACAAGAAAGAAGACCAAAACACCTTACAAACAAACAAAAAAAGACAAGCTTTCTAGGAAAAGGAATATAGAGTTTATTTCCTTTCCTAAATGTCTGTGGATTAATTTGCAACTATAATTCGTTTTAGAGATAATTTTATTTAAAATAAGGAAGGAGTATATTTTAATAATAATTTTGAATTTAATTATATATTTAAATTTTATTTAAAACATTAATTGTACTAATATACTAATTAAAGGATAAATCAAAATTCAAAATAACACCAAACTATTTACAATTGTGAATATGATTAACCTTTTTACGTTCTCTTACAATTATAATTATTATAATAACCAGCAAACAATCTAATCTAATACATATTTAGATTCTTACCTTATAGTTATGATTTGTTATGGAATTTTCAATATTGTACTAGTACTTTAAGAAACTATTCATAAACTCCTCTGGTAGAATTTCACTAAGTTAAAACTAAACATGACTTAAACTTTAGTTAGATGAATATGTCAAAAATGATAATAATAATTCATACAACTCCTTAAACTAATGTTACAATTTATTGTAAATAAAGGGTTAGATTTAAATTAAAAGTTCTAGACAGAACCTTTTTACAATATATACAGCCATTGATAAACTTGTTTATACTAAATTAAAAAAAATTTACTTTAATTTTTTCTCTTTTTCCCTCTTTAAAAAGGAAATCGTTGTGATAACATATTATATCCATAAAAATAAAATTACACCTTTTTAGGAACAACAAAACATTTATATTTATCATTAAATTAGATAAAAGGTAGTCACTAATAATTTCTTTATTGTACCTTTCAACCTTGCATTTAGTTTGAGTAATACTACTAGTAAAACTATAGTTAGTGTACTTGAATTAATATGAGATGCATTGTTTTAAAAGTATAATGAATGCCTTATGAAAAAGCCTAGTTATTTATTTAATAGCAAGTTTAAATGAACTAACACAATTAATAATGTGAATAACATGAATGATGAAACAGCGTATCGCATTGCTTAGGTTAAAGATGAAAATTTACCAACAACACTATATATTAAATTTATAATTACATTTTTATGTTGATAAGCTTCATCATTCAATAAAAAGTGTTCGCATTTTCTTTCTTCCTTTTTTGCTTTCTTTTTTAAGAAATGGATGTTAGCAATAGAGTACACATTAAGAGAGAACTTTTCCTTTCTAAAAATCTACTCCACCCTTTTCTCACCTTAAGGATTTAAATTTGGTTGAATGAGATTGGAAAACAACCTTGAAATCCACTAACCCTAAGATTATGTTTGGTTAGATGGTTATTAATAGAATGGAATAGTAGAAGGGATTATAATAGAATGAAATAGAAAAGAATAAAAGGGGAGGGTTTCACATTACATCATATTTCATTTTAAACAGTAAAAATAAGTTACCTTCGATTTAGGGGGTTTAAAATGGATTGTAAAATGATAAAAAATATTTTACTATATTACATTATGAACCCCTTTTTTCAAACAACGTTTCACTATATATATTACATTATGAACTCTTTCATTCCTCCCAAACAACAATTTTATAATATTACATCTATTTACGTTCCATTTCATTATAAATCATTTCATTCTATTCTATTAAAAATCTTACGTCCAATCAAACATAGCCTAAAGGTTTCTCCATACATTCTTATTATTTTTCATTTTTCCTCGACCAATTGTTTAAACATTTCCTTCAATTTTTAATCTTCAAATCATTAACAAAGTAAATTTGTACTTTCTATGACACATATGTGCAGGATGTTCAGCTTGAATCTGCTAGAGCCGAAATGGGTGAAGTGAGATCAGAAAATCTACGACTAAAAATGTGCTTAAATCAAATATTGAAAGATTATCGAACCCTTCAAATGCAAATCCATGACATTGTTCAACAAGAGGAAATAAACAATCCCACAAAAACGGAGAATAATCTTCAAGCAACTGATCAAGAAACCGAGCTTGTTTCACTTACACTTGGTTTTTCAAATGATCCCAAGAAAGATGGAAAGAATGTTGAAACTTCCAGCAAAAGGAAAGATCATCATGTTACCAAGGACGGCCTGTCTCTTGGACTAGACTGCAAACTCAAAATGTCAGATTCTGACACAACTAGAGATGAAAAACGGAGCCCAATAAACAGTTTCAAAGAATCCAAAGAAGAATCTAAGGGGAACAATTTGCTTCATAAAGCTTCGAAGATAGCTCGAAGTGGAGAGGATGAAGTCCAACAACAGAATCCTGTCAAAAAAGCAAGAGTTTCTTTGAAAGTTAGATGCGACACTCCAACTGTTAGTATCTGAATTTATGCTTTTACAACCCTATCAAGAGTAGGATTACCTAAATAGAACTACTTTTTAGTTTTGGTATTGTTGGTGAATATTCTCTTTTTGATTATATATATATAGATGAATGATGGTTGCCAATGGAGGAAATATGGACAGAAGATTGCAAAAGGAAACCCATGCCCTCGAGCTTACTATAGGTGTACTATTGGACCAACATGCCCAGTGAGGAAACAGGTACAAAATTTATTATTTTCAAATAGTGCTTCAAGATTAATTGTTGCAGTAATTGCAGTTAATACAGAGCATTATCTAGTAGACCAAAGGAATGAAAAGAAAGTTGACTTGGAATATATCTTTGTATTTATCATTCTTCGCTTGTAAGTACTCTTGCACTTACGACTTCTTATTTTGTGATGTTTCAGGTGCAAAGGTATGTTGAGGATATGTCCATCTTAATCACTACTTACGAAGGAACACACAACCACCCACTTCCTGCTTCAGCAAGAGGGATGGCTTCCACAACTTCTGCAGCTGCATCTATGCTCTTATCTGGCTCATCATCGAACATCAACCCTACCACTGCTGTTGATCTCCATGGATTGAAGTTCTATCTATCTGATAACTCAATGTCAAAGCCTTTACACATGTATAATAATCCTTCATTGTCTTCTTCATCTTCCCACCCAACAATCACTCTTGACTTAACTTCAACGCCATCTTCCTCATCTCCTTTCACTAGGTTTTCTTCAACCTATCCTCAAATCCCCGAATTTGCTTCAACAAGTCTCAACTTTGGTTCCCGTGAAACTAACCAAACAATGCCATGGAGCAACATGTTCCCTGCTGGCTATGGAAGTGATTCACAACCCTACCTAAGGAACCCACTTGGAATGTCAAACCTCGGAAGAACTCAAGAAGAGAACAACCTTCGTCGGTCATATATCCAAAAATACCAGTCTTCTCCGCCACAGCAACCGTTGTTACCAGATACTATAGTTGCCGCAACAAAGGCCATCACTGGTGATCCAAATTTCCAATCTGCTTTAGAAGCTGTTCTCATGTCTATCATTGGCACTGGCGACGGTGGCAACAGTGGTGCTGCCTTTGAGGGAGGAAATCAGGGAAGTGGGGACAAGTTTGTACAGAAGTTGAAATAGTGTGAGCACTTTCCAGTGGCTAGTAGCTACTCGGCAACTCGATCCTAAAGGCAATGCATATGCAACAAGCTACTTAAACAAAACGACTTCGTCAACAAATTCTCAATAGGGAAATTTGGTATTCTTGACACCTTCATCTACGTCAAGGTCTACATCTTCAGGAGACAACAGGGATCGAGCCAGTTAATAATTTGAAGAAACACAATAAATTCTGTGTTTATATAGTTTCTAATTAGCCTATGCTTGATAACAAACGATGAAAGGATTGTTCTTTTAGGAAAATTATGACCAAACTTGTTTATCAAATTTTAGTTCGTTGTTCAAGTTGTAATTTTGAATCTTTTTAGTTCTTTAATTTGAGTGACGAAAGCTGACCTCTCACGGTCTTGCCAATAGCTCTCAGATGGCTATCCCCAAAAAACTATCACAATATCTCAAGTTATCTGACCCAGATAAAATGTTGATGACCTCAAAAAAATCCACTTCAAACTCTACTCGTCTATAACCCAAGTCTCAAGCAAAAGCAAGTCCTGTATGAACTCCCCAAAATTTAGTAATTAAAGGCAAGCAAGATCCTATGCAGGTGGTATAAAGTGGCAATGCGAAGGGTATAATGATGATATCACAATGCGTAGAATGAAAGTAAAACGTTCGTTCGTTTGCAGTCGGTGTCACTTATTTTGATACTACACCTATCGGGTGCCATTATATCATTTTAGAGGATAAGCCTGTTTCCTCCGATCTATTTTGTAAGCTGTATTTGTCAGTTTCCCCATAAGCAAACCAAAAAAATGTCTTCTGTTTTCAAGTCCATTTCCTTTTCTGTATCCATATTACGATGGTGTCTTCTTTTCTTTTCCCTCATGCCTTCAAGCCTCGCTAAGTCGCTTTCGATCGCACCCTTTTTTTTAAATTTTTCCTCTATGTAGTTTTTTTAGTTTCTTGATTCAACAATTCGATTCCATTTCTCTAATTCAATCGTAGCTCTTCCTCAAAACCCTATCCCTCCCTTCTTTCTCCATTTCAGCGTCTTCCTTTAGGTAAGTGATTCGCGGTTTAATTCAACTTCTCTTTTATGTTTATGACATTGTTTTTAGCTCTTGTTTACATCTGTTTTCAAATTTTGCACTATCTTTTTTTTTGGTGTAGCAAATGCTGCTGTAGACTCCTTTCTTTTGTATACTGAGCCATTACTTGATTGTCTACGGACAAGCTGTTTGGTAGGGAATCCATCGGTTTGTCCGACTCTGATTCTGAGGTTATTACTTGCAATTTATGCATTTGTGAGCTGTGAATGAAAACTTTTTCTAATTTGCATTCGTGGACATTTTAGTGGGTACTTTATTGCTGGATTAATTATTATAACTGTGCATATCCACGAAATGGATGTGCAATATCAGTTATTTGTCAGTGTCTGATGAATTTAAATTGGAAAAACAATAACCCTTAGATTAAGGTCTTCATGTCATGTAGGCTTCCAATGACAATGTCGTGACAATCTTTAAGTTGATTTAATGAGTGTTCTCCGAAGTTTACTTTTCTTGGAATATACTGCTTTTAGGCCCGGAAGTTGAGATTTACCTTGACATGGTAGTCACCTAATCTTGTTTTCGCCCATTGTTGGAAATAATTGTTTTTTCTATCTTTAGTTATCCTTAAGAACTTGAAAACATGTGGTCTGTAGGTGTTAAACCATGTCAACTCCTGCTAGGAAGAGATTGATGAGGGATTTTAAGAGATTGCAACACGACCCACCTGCAGGAATTAGTGGTGCACCACAAGACAATAATATATTGCTCTGGAATGCTGTGATTTTTGGGTGAGTTGAGCTGTAAATGCGATGTTCCCTCTTTCTCCCATTTCTTTTTCCTTTATTTTGTGCATGTTTACCAGCGATCGATAAACCATTTCTGATTTCTTTGACGATCTGAATTGCAGCCCTGACGATACTCCATGGGATGGGGGTAAGTAACACTTATACCATGACTTCCACTTTTAGGATATGCACATGCTTGTTTTGTATTTGCTTTATGGAATGTACTATTCATTTTCATCAATAAGGAAATTTTAGAGCAAATAAATAATGGATATTCTCTCATCTTTTACTTATACTAAGAGTGAATTTTGCAGCCCACAGTTTTGGTTGTACCATTTCTTAATTGGGTTCTAATTATGCTCTACCTCAAATCTCAGAAGATTGGTTTCTCTCTATCTTCTTATACAACTGTACATATGAATTTTGATCCACAAATTTCTAGATGCTTTTAGAATCAGAGTACCCGGCTCGTTATCTAATGTTGTTGAACATGGATCAGCAACTTTAAGTCTTGATCAATTTGAGAGGAGGATCTTATTCCCTGCAAACTTTGAAGCCTGTTACCTTCTCATTTGCCTGTAAAAATATTCTATCTAGTTAAAATTGATGAAAACAATGGTCAGGAACCATATCACGTGACGAATACGTATCTAAGTACAGTTAATTGGGGTATCTTAGTCCCAAGATTTAAGCTTCTCCTTATCTCCACTCAAGTCAAAGCGTTATGCTTAATTTTTTTAACCCATTAGATTGTGGTCATTTTGTGCAGCCATACATCTAAACAGTGAATTATAGGTACACTTCTCTCATAGAAAACTATTTCCTTTTTGTAATCTGAAATAATGTAGAATAAATGGTGAAAATATAAGGTTCTGAAAACTTTTAAAAGTCAATTTTAGTTAAGCTCAATCCTGTTTAGACATCTAACTGAGAGGCTCTATAATAGTTTGCAAACTTGTAGCACAACATAATGTTTGGGCACAAGAAGCCTTCTAGAATTCCCCTCAAATTTAGGCTAAATTGAAGTATCCCAGTTATAATGTGTTATCTGATTTTGTATCATTGCTTCCTGAAGTGCCTGGGTTTTTCAACTAAAAAGGTGTTTTGCAAAGTACCACAATGCTGTAGTATTGGTTCTAATTTTATGTTACCATTGCTTTTTTATACATTTGCATGTCATAATCTTTTTTGTTCAAATTTCAACATATTTTATTGTGGTTTCTTCTCATGACTGAAACAAATTTCTCATACTTTGGAGCCTTTCAGGCACGTTCAAGTTGACTCTTCAGTTTACTGAGGACTATCCTAACAAACCACCAACAGTACGGTTTCTTTCTCGAATGTTTCATCCAAATAGTAAGTTGGACTGAAAAGTGTTATCTAGTGTGGACTTTTTGTTGATTATTGCTTCAACTGTTATTTCCAGCTAAGTTTTTGTGTTGGAAATCTGTAGTTTATGCAGATGGAAGCATTTGTTTGGATATTCTACAAAATCAGTGGAGCCTATATATTATGTAGCAGCTATAGTCATGTCAATATAGGCATGCTAAAATGTTATACTATTCGATATAGACATTATATTGTGTATTCTGATGAGTTAGCAGCCGAACCATATTTAGCGGACAGATATTTATCATTTTGCAAATCCTGTATGCTAGAACAAGTACCATGCTTACACATTTAGATATGCATACTGTCAGGGGGCAAACAAATTTAGAGAAGAAAAAAGTGGGGCGATGGAGAGATCTTGAATATGGGAGTTCCCAGTAAAAATAATCTTTGATCTTATACAGGATTTTGTTCCCACGAATTAATGTGTGGTTAATGCCACATTTGAAATTAAAGTTTCCCCGAGATTCTTAGTGAGCTTAAATGCTTTTGATTGGATTGAACTGCCATACTGAGTAAGCTTTTGGCAAATTTGTTATGTTCCTTTTTTTTCCTCATATGAATGTTTTTGATATCCTAACCATTTCATTTTTCCTTGATCAAATAAGGGAGCTGAATGCTCAGTTTATCCCTATCTGTAAAATACCATTTATCGTCACAAACTTTTGACCTATTAGAGAAGGCCTTCAACCACTTCATTGTTAAGGCCTAGGATTCCTTGTTCACAAGGAAGAAAAGAAAGAAAAAAAGTAAAAGACGGCATTTAACCCTCAGAATTTTGGTTGGAGTAGTCAGACGACAGAATTAGCTATTCATATGACTGTTTGGCATTTAAACCCCAGAATTTTGGTTGGAGTAGTCAGACGACAGAACTAGCTATTCATATGACCTAATTTTAACGAACAGTGGTTAATCGAAATGAAGAAGTACTATAGGTTACTCGAACAAAAAGCATCTGACAGTTATTTAACCTCTAGAATTAAAATTGTCGCAGAATTAGTAAACATAATTATCTCGGATATAAGTAGTCAGGAAAGTTGAAAGATTAAGAACAACTTCACTATTGTATCAACCAAAAATTTCAGCTTCAAGTCTGCATTGGATTAATTGTTGTCAGGTCATGTTACTGATGGCTTGTGCAGTAATCTGAATAAATGTGAGAGGAACAAGGTTTAGCTTCCTTTTAGAAATTGTACAAGATACATTATTGTGGATAAATATTATGCAACCTTTGTACTAATGGTTACAACAATTTTCTGTGGGCTTGTGCCTTCACTTCAATGAGATCATTTTAGGTCATAATTTTCCCCAGTGAGGATAATACAAGACAACATTTCTAGTGACTATTAAGATAATGAGCACGAATGCTGAGAGTATTTCGTGTACATTTTATGTACAGTGGGTTTCACTGCATGATTTTCTGACCCTATCTATGCAATTACTGCAGTCGTTGCTCTGCAACCCCAACCCCAATTCTCCCACTAATTCAGAAGCTGCCCGGTTTTTAAGTGAAAGCAAGCGAGAATACAATTGCAGAGTTAGGGAAATTGTTAAGCAGAGCTGGACTGCAGACTAATGACCACCAGCTTTCTGTGCGTGCATGTCTTGCGTAAGGTGGAATCTTTTAAGGTCCAAATGGGATCTTATCAACTATCAGTGTATTGCTTCTCTCAATTTAGGAATGCTAGCGCTACTTTGTTCGGATGTGTAATATACAAAACTTCTGTACCATTTTGCATTATATTGTTGTAAAACCTTCATAGTGGTCTTCGTGGTTTTTGGGGTTAAGGGCCATTAATAAATTGATAAGAAGCCTTTCTTGTTTTATTTCTATTCCGTATAACAGAGTCTATATATATACAAGTTTATCAAATCCCTCTAATTATGTATACAACGTATAAAAAACCCAATCCCACTAATCTAGCATAACTAACGGTAAAGGAAGCCCGTAGATCATGGGAACTAATATAGACAGTAGCTAATCAAATATTCTAATACTCCCCCGCAAGGTGGAGTATGAAGATCATGAATGCCCAGCTTGCCACGCAGGTGATGAAACTGGTCTTTCCCAAGGAGCTTCGTGAAGATGTCAGCGAGCTGTTCTTTTGAAGATATAGGCTGAGGATGGATGATACCTTGCTGGTACTTTTCACGTACAATGTGACAATCTATTTCAATATGCTTTGTACGCTCATGGAACACTGGATTTGCTACTATATGAAGCGCTGCTTGGTTGTCACAAAATAAAGGAGTAGCAGATGTAGTAGGGACATTAAGTTCTTGTAGCAATGACCGTAACCAAGTTAGTTCACAAGTAGTCATTGCCATAGCATGATACTCGGCTTCAGCACTAGAATAAGAAACAGTGGATTGTTTCTTGCTTTTCCAAGATATGGGGCTAGAACTAAGAAATATGCAATATCCGGTAGTAGATCGACGAGTCATAGGACAGCTAGCCCAGTCAAAGTCACAATAAGCAGAGAGTTGTAAATGAGTATTGGAAGGAAGAAGTATGCCTTGGCCAGGTGATCTTTTGAGATAACGGATAAGACGATGAGCAGCATCCAAATGTGGTTTGCGAGGTTGATGCATGAATTGACTAAGGATATTCACTGCAAAGACGATGTCCGGACGTGTGACAGTTAGGTAAATTAGTCGTCCAACTAAGCGACGATAAGAAGACGGGTTGGAAAGAAGTTCCCCATCTGAATCATTTAGCTTCAAATTTTGCTCCATGGGATGGTCAGCTAGGCGACCACCTGTGAGGCCGGAATCATCAAGGATATCAAGTATATATTTCCTTTGGTTAAGGAAAATTCCTGATGGGGAGCGTGCAACTTCAATGCCTAAGAAGTATTTGAGGCGACCAAGGTCCTTTATACGAAATTGACTATGAAGATGATCTTTGGTGTGTTGAATGGCTGCAGGATTAGTACCAGTAATAATAATATCATCAACATATACAAGGATAAAGATGAGAGACGTACCTTGAATTAAGGAAAATAATGAATGATCTGCTTGAGATTGTCGGAATCCTATTGATAAGAGAGCAGAGGAAAATTTTGCAAACCAGTTGCGAGAGGCTTGTTTTAAACCATAAATCGATTTATTGAGTTTACAAACAAGGTGAGACTCCCCCTGTCGAGGATGTCCTTGTGGAAGTGACATATAGACTTCTTCATGTAAATCACCATGTAAAAAGGCATTTTGCACATCAAGTTGATGGAGTGGCCAGTTCTTAGCGGAAGCAATAGTTAACAATACCCGTACAGTGACTAGTTTGACAACTGGTGCGAAAGTATCGTGGTAGTCAATACCTTCAGCTTGAGTGTAGCCTTTGGCAACAAGGCGAGCTTTGTAACGTTCAATACTACCATCAGAATGACGCTTTATTTTAAAAACCCATTTGCATCCAATGGGCTTCTTAGTGGGAGGCAAGGGAACTAAAGACCATGTTTGATTGTCTTCAAGAGCTTGAAGTTCAGA
>JAOSBP010000006.1:25880361-25893631 GCA_027563825.1 Erythroxylum mucronatum | reverse complement strand
CATCTGAGGACTGGACGTAACCCACGGTTTGGGGTGAACCAGTATAAAAATTGCTGTGTCAACTCTCTCTCTCTCTCTCGTTTATGAATTTCAGTTTTAGCAACTAACACGAGTTTTCAAAAACACGTTATATATTTGTTTTCAGTAGTTCAAGTAATTAGAATGAGTTTAGTTTTAATATAAGAAGGTTTCTTTACGGGTTTAAGAAAAAGTTTATCACAATTCAACCCCCCTTCTTGTGCATCTATACATCATTATTGAATAATATATTAACGTGTGATTCACTTCAACATGGAGGAGGTTCAAACGTTTAGTGGTAGCGACGACGTGATACAGTGGTCCTCGTGGAGGAGGGCTAAAGAAAGTGGCATGTGTTGGGACTTCGTGTGAAGGAGCGGAGGAGGGCTGAAAATGGTATGATGCTGGCATAGATCGGGGAGAAAGATGACAATCGCTAGAGAAGGAGCAGCACCGTCGGAGATGAAGAGGAGAACGAGAGAGAGAGAATGGAGGTGAGTGAGAGTCAGTGAGAGATGAAAAAAATCAAAAGAAGCAGAAGGGTTTGGGTGTGTGGAGGCACGCAAGGAGGTTTTTAGGTTAAAATTTTTTCATATTTGCGAAATAATACCTACATTGTTTAAAACTTACGGTATCGACCTTCAATGTACCGACCGGTATCGAAGGTTGGTACCAAAAGCATGAATAATGTTCTGTTTACATACCAACCAGTACGGAATGGTATTCATACCTTTTATGATAGCACAAATTCTTTTAATAAAAATTAGCAAATTAAATTTAGTAAATAACAAAAGTGAATTATCCGTGAAACTAAACTCAGCCTATAGTCATCGATTCAAAATCACACCATTTATTCATCCAACTATTTATCAGGGAAATTTATTTTCAATCTATCCATAGGATTAGCTAACCAAAAATATATAATCCAATTAACCTTTGTTATTTAACAATGTTAGAAAAATTCTAAAATTTAATCAATCAACAGCATTTATAATTAGACAAACTAATGAAACTAGGCAATATAAGTTATTGTGATTGCATTTAATTTAGATGGTCATTCTTCCTAAGATTTTACAATTTCTGATGCAATAAATAATGATTTTGTAGTTGCTACATTGATTAGAAAAGTGAAATAATGAAATATTCAATGTCTAATATATCAATTACTTATCATAATTAACAAGCAAGATGCACCTAGTTAACAATTGTAATGAATATAAAACATAAATTAAAACAGAATAATAAATTAATACTTGAATAATTACAATAATTTACAAATGAAGAACAATCATCTAATAATTTTGTAATACATAGGCCTTGGCTACCTTCGACCAAGGAAAATTAACTTAGCCACTGAAGCCCTAGTTTGCCGTTGACATTTTTAGAAGAAAAGAAGAGCATGAATAATAAAGAAAATGAAGCAAAAAGAGGCCATGTTGCCTATTATTCCCAACCCATAAAATGTATACATATTTATATGCATTATATTATTTTTGGTCCGCAAAATAAGGTCACCAAATGGTGCTAACAATTGTTTACCAGTTAAACTCCATTTTGAAATGTCTCTACTTTCTATTGATTCTATCCTCTTGCTTTTATTCTTTCGCTTAAAAAATCATGACCTACAACTTCATATTCGTTCAAAATAGAATTTACAAACTATAAAAACTATAAACCATTTAACTGTGAATTTAAATTTTGGAAGTTGCATGCGTTACTGAACATGCACACTCTTAGTTGTTAGAAACATTGTTGTTAGTTTGCTTCTATTTCTCTAGTTGTATCTCATTTTATAGTTCTTTTATTCCTCTTAACTCTAAGGATGTTAAAGAATACCAAAATGCAAAAGATAAGTAAATATGAAATATCTCATATTGAACTAAAAATTGCACATAACAAAATGGAGTTAAAACTCAAAATAACAATATTTATTAGTTGTATCAAGGAACGAAAGGCAAATAGGCTTTACTTTAATTGTGACGAAGCATTCTCTCGGGGTACAGATGTAAGAAGATTTTATGAGTAAAATTAGTTGAATTTGAAGAAGAGGATGAGGAAGGGCTAGGAGATTCATAGATGTCGTGAGTTTGAGCTTGAGGATAAGCTCTTTTTCCAGGGGGAGTAACGATATTAAAGATGTATTAAGGAAAACATGTATAAAGATGTCAATTATAAGTTGATTGTAGCATTTAGTTAGGAAGTCACTTGGTTTGTTTTTGCAGTAATTATCTTATGTTTTTGTAGTAGTTATCTCATTTAGGTAGTAGTTATTTGCAACAATCCATCTTAATAAGCATGCATAATTATGGTTTTACAAAGTGAAGCAATATAATGCATGTATGGATTAGGGTACATTTATAGTGGTAAGACTGCATACTACTGAACTTTTCCAAACCTCACGTTTCAGTAAGACTTGCACTGAAATATTAAGGGGTCATTTGGTTCCACTTTTATTTTATTTTTTGTTGTTGTAATTTTCAGCTTTCTTTTTCTATTTTCAGTTTTTTGTTTCTTTTAAATAAAAACAAAAACTTGTTTGGTTGTTAATGTCAACGTATTTATATTTTTATCACAGATAATAAATATATATTAGATAAAACTTAAAAATAAATTATTTTTAATTAAATAAATTCATTTTAATCTCTTATATAATATTTATTAACAGATTATTAATTAAATTATTTTTTATTTTATTAAAATAAATAATTTAAAATTGCAATTTTATTTATAAATTAATATTTATTTTAAATATATTTTAATTATTAAATCAAATCTTATTTGAAATTTATATATTTTGAAAAATTAAAATTACTTAAATTAATTAATAATTATAAAATTTAATTTATTTATAAAATTAAATAAAATTATTAAGTAAAATTAAATTATTCATATTTCTTATTAATAATTAATATAATATATAATATATTTATTAAAAATTAATATATTAAAAATTAAATAATTTATATTTAGTTGATAGTAAATCAAATTATATAAAAAAAGAATCTAAAACAAAAAAATTTAAACAAAATTTTTTCACTCTATTTAAAACAAAAAATAAAAATAAACTTTTGATTTTTTTTAATTAGTGTAGTGTAATAGTTGGGATTTGACTTAAAGGAAAATAAAAAGAAAATCGGAAATTACAAACTGAACTTGGTCCTACGATGGATTGGCTTCTTGTTAATCTTTATTCCCTCGTAATCATATGTTCATCCCATCCATTGTCCTCTCGATGCCAATTAAATAACGAGGTGGACGTCACCATCCACCTAAAATACCCTACTTTCCACGCGCCACGGATGGCGGTTGAGAAAAATACTTGAGGTATGTAATTATGCGTCAGAACAAAGAAGCTGCGCTCTTCCTGCGCTCGCTACGCTCTCCCCGCACAACCGCCTATTACTTTCTATCCCCTGCTACCACTCCCACTGTAACCTTACAGCACCTAGTTTGTATCGAACGCCATCATGAATAATTGAATATTCCAATTAGATGTACAATATTAGAACCAGCACGAGCGCAGGAGATAATAGCGGTTAATTTATCCATGAAAATTTTCAAAATGCCACTTCGTTTTTATTTCTTTAGGATATGTTTGGTTTCTTAGGTTACGGTTAGTTGAGAGTTTTGTAATAAGATGAAATGAAATTTTATAACAGAATGAGAATGAGATGACAAAAAATAAATTTTTTTTATATTACATCATATTTTATTTTAAATAGTAAAAATAAAAAAAATTTATATTTAGAATATTTAAAATAAAATATAAAATGATAAAGAACTTTTCACTATATTATATTATAAATATTTTATTCAAATAATATTTTATTATATTATATTATAATTTTTTTTATCTGCTAAAAAAACAATTTTTTCATATTATATCTATTTACTCTCCGTTTTAGGATAAACCATTTTATTCCTTAAGTTAAACCAAACATAGCCTTCGGTTATATAGCATAGAGCAGGTAGATTACAGAGTAGAAGAAGTAAGCTTTAGATCATATTTCCTTCGTTTCCAAGCTTTTGGTCACTCATGGTACTTCCTCTCTCTCGCTCTCTATTTTGATATACTCTTATTTTTATATAAATTTGTTAGCTTTATATTACTCTCATAATAGGTACATTGTTGTCTTAGTTTTTGTTATCCTTTTTGATGTAGGATTGGTAGATTTGAGTCTTGTAGGTTCAAAATTTGTCAGGTAAGTCACAGATCTGTTGAAAATGGAGCTTCATTTTGCTTCTTCAAACTTTGCTATTAGTTTATGCTTGCTTTTGCAGCACTCTCTTTCTTATAATTTGTTCTTAGCAATTCTACCAGATCTTTGGTTTTCGGGACTATCTTTATTACTTATTCTTTCTCCAAATGATTCCTTTTTAGGGTTATTTGTTTCATTGCTGTGCCATTGTTAATTATTTAATGGCAATTAAGTGTGGACTATGGAGTGAGCTTTTACTAGTTAATTTGGGTTTGCTACAATTTACTTTAAGAACTGTTGGGTTTGGTCGAGAATTTGGGAATTTTCTAGTATGTTATGGTTCTCTTCCCCTGTTTGCTTGAATTGTATTTCATGTGATTTCTTGATCGTTTGATGCAATGGCTTGTAGATGGCTTTTGTTATTTGGCGTCAATTTTACAGTGTGGGTTGTGACCTTCCAAACTTGGTGCATTTTTGCGGGAGACTTTTTGTCATGATTTATGCTGTTCTCCATATTTGAATGATCAAGTGGCTGTGAAAGGCATGGACATTGCATCTTGATCTGAATTATGCGGCACTTTTCTTTAGGGATATGGTTTTATGGTTCTTTAACTGCCAAGTTATTGAATGATGCAGGCATTTGGTTTCGACACTGACTGGTTACTGTTCTTTCTTCTTCAGCTATGGGAAAATCACCAGCGAAATGGATCAAGAATGTCCTTTTTGGAAAGAAGTCTTCAAAATCTAATACTGCAAAAGGGAGGGAGGTAATGGTGTGCTTTGCAACAAAGGAATGTCTGATGATTATAGGAAATTGATATATAATGGATGCCAAAATTGGGAGTTCATGATTGTATCCATGGCATATTGTTCAACTCATGTAGTGTCTGGAACCAATTGGAAAATTCTTTGTGAGGTTGTGGTTTTAGGATAGTAGTAATGGGGAGTTATTGTTTCCCTTGAGATAATTTTTGGAATGAGTTCCTTATGACCAAACTCTTGTTCCTAAAATTCCAATTTGATTGTGGTTAATATTGTCTGTTATTTTCTTGTTCTACTTTTTGGGCTCTTATTTCACTAAGACTTGCCTACATGATAGTTGACATTCAACCGAGGATATGTAAGTAACCCCTATGTATTCTGGTAATGAATGACTTCTGCAGAAATTTGGAAGTGAGAAAGAGGTGGTTGTTGCAAAAGTGTCAGACGCTAATCTGTCTTTAATTCCTCCTGTGGTCTCACATGCAACCTCCAATTACAGTCATATAGAGCCGGAGAACAATGAAAACACAAACTTATCACATGATGGGGAAATTTTGTTGCCAGGAAATCATAATACAAACTCCAATGGATGTGGATCTCATGATCCACTTTCAGATGCTGAAAAGTCAAAACATGAGAAAGCCGCAACACTGGCACAAGCTGCATTTAGGGGTTACTTGGTAATCTTCTTTTATTCGAAATAGTAATACTTTAACAGTTCATTAAATATGTCGTGCAAGGGCTGCATGTATGACATAAATCTAGAAGTGCCTCAAATCGTAGGAATTTTGTTGATGCTAAGCTGTATGAAAGTTATCATTTGCAGCTTCCACACTGATCTAACTTCATTATGTGAAGGCACGCCGGGCATTCAAGGCCCTTAAAGGCATAATTAGGCTACAAGCACTTATCCGCGGCCATCTGGTTAGGAGACAAGCTGTTGCAACCTTGTGCTGCATGCTGGGAATTGTCAAGTTGCAGGCAGTCGCTCGGGGAATAAAAGTTAGGACCTCAGAGATTGGGCAAGAAATTGAAAAGAAGTGCAGCCAAGTAAACACTCCGGTAATTTCTCAAAGTATTGCACCAATTGTCAATTACTCATCAAGAGAAGTCATCACATTTTAGCAGGGGGAGAGAGTAATTTAAGCCGATAAAGCGAAAAGTTTATAGGATTTTGCATGAAAAAGAGAGGAAGGTAGCCAAATATCTCCATTTAGATTCTGCCCATGCGATTTTTCTTACTTGATCTCTACGTAAAATTGCTTATAGCCTATGGTAGGTCTATATGACATAGTAGGGTATTTTGCACACTTTTTTTCTTATCATAAAGGCAGTTTGGTTTTGGCATAGATACTTTGTTTATTCTAGTAGGCTCCCTTTACGCTTGAGTGGAGTAAGTTACCTAAACAAGTTGGAGCCCAATAAAAGTGGAGAGTTTTGCATGGGTTAAGTTGAGGCTTTTTGGTAAAAAGGGTAATCGGCTTAACTCCACGGGAACTTTCCAGCTGGATCAGTTATTGACTGGAGGGTCACCGTGGGGTGCTGAGCAGCCCGCCTAGTCATTTCAGGATAGGGGCCTGTCATTGTTAGTATATTGACCACAAGTTAAACTAATTGATTTCTTTCACTTTTCTTACCAATTGGTATTTCCCTTCTTTTTATTTTTGTCATCAGGGTGGCAAAGTAGCAGATTCTAATGGAGTTACCATGTCTATCCGGATGTCCAAGATATCAGGGAATGCTTTCATCCACAAAGTAAGTTACTGAATTATAAAATTGTACTTTGCTTATGTCATGCAATGGTAATCTGCTCATGCTAAAGCCTAAGGAAGTTTTTGAAATCTCCAAGCATCGGTTGGTCAAATATCCCATAAAAATTGTGGATGAACTTTTGTGCAAAAATTTAGCCTTCAATAAAGGAACATGGAAATTGCAAAACACAAATCAAGAGGAAACTTAGCCTGCCATATTTTGAGTTTCATGAATCAAAAATTCATGCTAGTTGTGCATATCACAACAGTGGAATAGAGCGTTTAAGAGAAATGATTTCTACCCCTGCGTCTCAGACTATGCTAAGTAACATGGTTTCTATACGCATATATGCCCTTTCATTATGATCAACACATGTAATGATGTTGAAAAGTTATTTCATTTTCCTATTAGTCAGATTATCAATAAGAAATTGCATATTCCAACTTTTTCCATCTTTATCTTCTGGTTTTGTTTCTCCAGATCCTTGTATCATCACCCACTGTGATGCCTTTGCGTTTGTATTATGATTCTGTGGAACCAAATTCAGTCCCAAGCTGGTTAGGGCGCTGGTCAGCAACCAATTTTTGGAAACCAGTTCCACAACCTAAGAAAGTTCCACAGACAAAAACTCAGAGGAAGCATGCTAATGGCCAAATGGTGGATTCCGAAAATTGCAGGCCAAAGCGCAGTGTTCGAAGGGTTCCTGCTGCAACTGTCGACAATACCTTGGTACAGGCAACCGTTGAATTTGAGAAACCTAAGCGTCATTTCAGGAAGGTCCCAAATCTACCAGTTGAAGCAATGGAGGCAAATCCACACAATGAACTTGAAAAAGTAAAACGTAACCTGAGAAAGGTCCACAACCCTGTCATAGACAACTCTAAGCCGTCAGAGGTTGAAGTTGAAATTCCAAAGCAAATCCCAGAGAAGGCATTGGGCACTGCAGGTGATAATATGTTGGGGCAGCTTATCAATAATTCAGTTGAGAAGATGAAGAAAGAAACAATATTCATGACCAGCAAACAACCAGATTTGGTAGAAAAGAAGCCAATCTTGATATCTTCTGATTTGCCAGATCTACCAACAGCTGCAGAGCCTTTCGAATTGAATGAGAAATCAGAATTACTGCTTACTGAGGAAGTGTTTGTTGAGTCAAAGCCTGAAGTGGAGACTGATAGCGTTGATGTGAATACTCCCTTGACAAATCGAGAGTTAGGTGCTACAGAGGACCCAGCTATTCATGAATCTGGGAGGAAAGGTTCTAGTCAAACAAAGCAAGAGCATGTAGAGAATTGGCCACATAGCAGTCCAGTGATTCCTAGCTATATGGCAGCTACTGAATCTGTGAAAGCTAAACTGAGAGCACAAGGTTCCCCAAACTTTAGTCAAAATGGGGTTGAGAAAAACAACATTACCCGGCGTCATTCTCTACCATCTCCAGCTAATGGCAAAGCTAGTTCCCAGTCACCAAGGGCACAAAGAGCACCCAATGCAAGTACCAAAAATAAAGGTGACAAGTCATCATTGTCTTCAAGAGACGGGAAGAGTAAGAATCAAACTTATAATTCCAAGTAGTTACCGTGTCTTCTAACAGAAATTCTTCAAGTGCGGTTCACCTTTTTGATGAACTTCATATTCTATTCGAGCCAAATCATTTCAGTTATTGAATATGTTTTCTTTTGAAGCTATTTTCCTAGGTAACTTGTTTAATATGTGCTAGATAAAATTGAACTTCTATTGCCTTTGACCTCATTTTCTTCGAGTCTTGGATGTTCGGGTAAATTTAGACTCCTTATTTTCTGTTATATGCTATTTTCAAGTCTAGAAACTCTTTTATTACGGCATTACAAAGTTATAAATTGTTTTCCCTTCTCATCATCAGAACGTAACAAATTCTTGGCTGTTTTAACTTCACAGCGAAAGGAACCCAGGTGGAATGGAGGAGGTAATATATCCCAACATTGGGTTGAGGGATCGGAATAAGAAGTTCTGATTTCATGGCAGTTGCTATCCGTTATTCTGGTGTAAAAGTTTTATGCTTGTATAAGTGGAATATAATCTATATTTTGAGGAGCGTGCGTCTTTTTCCCTGTTGAATGAATTGTGAGTGCATGTACATCCTAGGACTTAGAATTTAGAATGGTGCAGTTGTACACAGAATTCTATACTCTGCCTGGTTTATGACATGGTTTGTGGTTTTTTCTAAAGGAATTCACCGTTCTTCTGCACTTTGTCCCTACTGTCCTGATGCAAGTCTGATCTTACAACTAAATTTACTTGGGCGCATGTCGGTCAGTACTACCCTCACTTAGATAACCACGACTACGTCTGAACTACCTAGAGCTTGAGTGTTACGACTCACGTAGGAGCTTATATCTGTGAACACTACACAGGCATAGCACCAGTCCTTGTAACTTGAGCTGTAACAAGCTTGAAGGAAAAGTAGGTTAACTCTTAACAGTGGGTTGCGATAAAATGGGCTGAAGGGGACGTGATCTTCTGTGCCATCTCCTCTGTACCAACCCTGTCCCCTTTAATCTTTACAGACCCTGTCCCCTTTAATCTCTAGACAGGGTTGGTACAGAGGAGATGGCACAGAAGATTTGAGGGGGGTCTCAAGACTCGAGGGAGGCTGGTCAACTCGGTTTTCCCTGCAGAATGAATTATTACATCATCAACGAATCCATGGGAATCAGAGCTATAGCTATTACTCGACAGTTTAGTTTGACCAAATAAATCCATTACATAACTATATATGCCCAATTTCTGTGTCTTTCCATCATAAATGCCGACCTTTCCATTCTATAGATAATGTAACAACAGTATACATATCAAATCCTAATAAGCCTTGTATCCTGGATATAAACGTTACTACTAGTGTGACTGAATACTAATGTTGTGTGAGAAAATATGAAAAAGCAGGGTGAAGAGTTCAGAAAGTGATTATGCGTCGAGAAGAACTGGTGCTATGAATCTGATTAAGTTCAATCACAATCCCATGAACTGGTGCTCGCCTCCCCAAAATGTTTCTGCTGGAAGGTGGAGCCGCAGAAACAAGTGTCTGAGCATTGGGGGGTATAGGCATTTCTGCAGAATGCCCAGAAATGCAAAGCGTACCAGTATCATCTTGCTCCCAGTATACTTCAACCATAATGCCTCTAGGATTCTCTGCAGTTTCTGTTCCTGGGATGCCCACAAACTGAGCCCCTACGGGTATCTGCATGTAAATAGAAACCAAAAAGATGCAGGATAGTCAATTTCATGACCATAGACATTTCCCTGTCGACAACATTCCGTAGAAAGTCTTCCACTATCGTTACCTGTACCGAGGCTCCAGATGTTAGGGTCAGTGTAACTAAACGTCCCTCAGCTGTAGCATTTTCCAGCTCAGCCTGTTTTGCAATATTCAAGAAAACTTCCTCAAGAGTCGCAAGGCCAAGTTGGATATCAGATATCTCGAATTCGTTTTGTCTGTCCTCGAGTTCCGTAAAGAATTGCTGTTGAAACAGTGGGACATAAGAAAAATGCCACAGTGAAATGGCTATCTCCATGGATTTAATCCAGCTAACTACCTACCATCTAACCAGTATAGTTTACCTCAGCTACTGTGAACGTAGTCTTTTAAGGTGTCATAATTAATCAAAATGGAGATTTGAAACAAAGCAAGAATTTAAGCAACTCTTACCGTTAAAAGCCTCTCTTTATCATGAGAAATGACAAAAGTCAGGAAAGATCTGGCCTCCTCAGCAGGAATTACATCCAAACGCTGTCATTATAAACCAAATTAAAAACTAAAGCTCTATATGATAAATAACAAATTCCATTGTGTAGTTTACTCGACATACATCCTTAAAGAATTTCTTCACAGGCTCACGGTCACTTGGGAGTTCTTCAGGGATATATGAGGGAGTGTTTCCACCAGTGGTTTCAGAAAAGCTGATATTAGCAATAAAACCAGTACCAAATCTTGATTTCAACCTGATTGATGTTCCTATGCACCTAAGCCTACCCTTGGCCATGATTCCAATCCGATCACTTAGAATATCGGCTTCTTCCATTGAATGTGTTGTTAAAACAATGGCACGACCATTCTTTGCATTTTGTATTATATCCCAGACATGCCTTCTTGATATTGGATCCATACCTGTTGTCTGAAAGGAGAAATGAAGATTTAGACAAAAAAAGTGTTGTTAATTCAAATCAACAACAAATTTGATTCAATTATGATCTCGATACCGGTTCATCCAGAATGACTAATTTTGGGTCGCCAATGAGAGCTATTGCAACACTGAGGCGACGCTTCATTCCTCCACTATAGCTCCTGGTTCTAATTTTGGCAGACTCAGTGAGTCTCACCTTTGCTAGTAACTCCTCAGCCACCTACAGTATTACAAGAAAAACATCGTTAAAAAATAGTTCTATTTTCAGGGAGTTCACAAATGGCAGATACAAAACACATCCAAATTATTGTAACATCCAAATACATTTGCCTAGACGATCGTTAACCTTAAGTCGGTGGTAAGAAAAAGCATTGAGGATTCCAATAATAGTTGCATCTGGTACCTACCGAATTGATTGAATCTGGGGGCAGACCTTTGATATTGGCAAAGAGGTGGAGGTGCTCATCACCAGACAATGCATCCCAAAGAATATCAAACTACGGAATAAAACAAGAGTCAGGCACAATATAAAACAAACTATGTATTTAAGAGTTTGGAGAGGACAAAATAATGCTTACATCCTATTGACAACTGCAACTAACAAAGGCACACTATCATGCGAAAAAGTATATCAATGCACAATGCACTCATAAGTCTGTATATAAAGATAGAGAGAGCACCTGAGGACAAACTCCAATGATCTTTTGAATGTTTGACATACCAACAGAGCTTCTGACGGAATATCCATAAATCAAAGCTATAAAGAAGACAATTTAGAAGATTGCCTGCAGTAATTGGATCAACGAATTAAAGAAAAGGGACTTAGCTATATACCATCTCCACTAGTCACAGGTGTACTGCCAGTCAAACAATTGATTGCCGTAGTTTTACCAGCACCATTAGGTCCAAGTAGGCAAAACAGCTGATCCTTTGAAAAATTTACCCATAACTCCTTCAAGTAACATGTAAACCACCATTGTCAGTAAATTCAAAAAATAAATTTTACCCATAGAAGAAAAAACCATTTCAGTGTGTTCAACACCATAATAATTTGCCCTTTGTAAGGACCAGTCTTATTCTTAACAAAGGATATGATACTAGAGAATCACTAAATTAGAGTAGTTTGGAAGAACATTCTCTCCTTTCATTTAACACAATCACACTGATTAATTGAGAACTATATTCCACTAGCTCTGCGGGACAAATATAAAGTGTCAAAAATCACATAAACAAAAATTTATGTACCAGTCATGTAGCCGATCCCATCATAGTTATGATCACAGTGTCTCTTAAGGCATTTCTCATCAAAATGTGGCAGTAAGCACCATATAAAGATCATCATTGCAAATATATATTTTGAGGAAGTTATAAACAGGGACGATAAATTGGTGGTCCTATTACAAATTATATACAAAATCACAAGAATGGAATTAAGAAAATGGAACTCTATTCTTGTTCATGGAGTACCTGGGTCGGTTGTAAAAATTGACTTTTTTCTGCTCACCTTGAGTGCTTGGTAAGTTGGAGTCTTCTTGCATTTACAACAACCAATATTTCGTGTGCCAGCATATGTCTTAACAAGCCCTCGTATCTGAACAGCAACATTTGGATCAACTGTTCCTTCCCTTGTATCTTTTTTGACAATGTTTTCCTCTTCAAGGACATCTTCGTCATCTGGAGAAATTTGCTCATGCTGTGGGACTGAACCTATGCAACTACATATGCCACCCTCTAAAAAAAAGGAGAAAAACTAGAGTCAGAACATTATCAAATGCAAGACCTATGAGCTACTGATTCAATCAGAAGCTCGATCACCTCTCACTTTGTTTCCAGATGTCCCTGACCAATACCCTGGCATTAAGAAGTAAAACAAAGGTTTTCTTACACCAGATGCATTTGGAAATATATTATCAAAGTAGATCGCCAAAGCAAGCCAGACAAAGAAGGTGCTGATCAGCCATTTGTAGACATCATTCTGCCAAGAATATATATAAGTTACAAAATGGCTGATTAGAAATAAGTCAGTACGATAAATGGACCGAAAAGAAATAATTCAATAGAGAAATTGGAGAAGATAAGAATATTAAAGTGATGCGTAGAGAAAATGCAAATCCAGTCAGTTATTTTACAAAAGCTTTGAGATTTTACGCACAATTGTAATCACACATCCTGCATCATCTGGTAAACATTTAGCACGTCTACCCCAACTAATTCCAACAGCTTCCGGAGTATTGGTTGCATCAGCCAATTGATTTACCGCAGATGCAAAAAGATTAGGCGGGTATAATGACCATATGTTTCGTAGGAATCTAGAAAATTGGCTCTTATATGGGAATCCAAACACAGTTACAAGCTGCAATATAAAAGTAACATATGTTA
>JAOSBP010000006.1:25839391-25854701 GCA_027563825.1 Erythroxylum mucronatum | reverse complement strand
ACCATTCAACTGCGGTATCTTAGGAGGAGTAGTCTGATGTCGAATACCATACCCTTTGCAATAAATGTCAAATGGTCCAGTGTATTCTCCACCATTGTCTGTTAGAATGCATTTCAACTTCTTCCCGGTTTGTCTTTCAACTAAGGCATGGAATTGTTTGAAAACATTTAACATTTAATCTTTAGTCTTCAAGGTGTACACCCACGTCTTCCTAGAATGGTCATCAATAAAAGTCACAAAGTATTGAGCACCACCAAATGACTTTGGCATTGGCCCACATAAATCTGAGTGTACCAAATCCAACACAATTTTCATTCTGAAAGGAGGGAAACTTTTGGAAGCAACTCTATTTTGCTTTCCTTCCAGACAATCAACACACTTCTTTAAATACATTTGGCCAATTCCAAATAATGCATTATTTGTCACCAACTGAGTTATTCCTTTCTCGCTCATATGACCGAGTCTTCTATGCCACAATTCAATTCTACCATCTTTCTCCACTGGATTTCCAACATCATTGGAGACCTTTGCCTGCATCACGTACAACTTTAAGCACTTCTTATCTTTGGCGATTACAAAGGAGCCTTTAGTAAATTTCCATTTTCCATCTTTGAAAGTGTTGTAAAAACCTTCATCACCAAGTATGACAACAGAGATCAGATTTAGGCAAAATCAGGAATATGTCTGACATCTTTCAGAGGCAGTCTCATGCCATTGTCTATCTCCAAATAAATATCACCTTTTTCCGGTGATTTTAGCCAAACCTCTATTTCCCATTTTAACAACACCAAAATCTCCTTTTATATATGATAAGAAGAGTTCTTTATATAAAGTGACGTGAATAGTGGCACCATTGTCACCTATCTAGTTGAGCTCACAGGATGCACTATTCACATCATTATCATATGAGACGATATGAAAGTCATCAATGGTAGTAGCCGTCGATGCGTGTTCATGCTTTTATCTTTCTTAACTTCTTTGCCTTTGTTCTTTTTTTCTTTAAACTTCTGGCAGAATCTTTTGATATAGCCCTTCTTGTAGTGATGACATTTAACGATCTCATATTTGTTTAATCTTCCTCTGCTCTTATCTCTGGGATTTAGACCTGTAGATTTGCTCCTCCCCTTGGAACCTGTGACCATAACTTCTGACTGTATTGAAGAGGTCGAACTCTGTGATCCCCGTCTCATCTTTTCATTCATAATTTCACTTTTTACAAATTCCATGTTAACAACACCATCAGCTGCAGAATTTTTTATTGAAATCTTTAAAGTCTCCTAAGATTCTGGCAAAGAGATAAACAAGAAAAGGGCAAGCACTTCATCATTGAACTTTATGCCAATTCCTAATAATTGATCCACGAACCCTTGAAATTCATTCAAATGATCTGCCACAGAGATACCTTCTCGATATTTTATCTGCACTAATTTTGTCAGGTAAAATAATTTATTGTTACAAGTTTTTGAGGCATACAACTCTTCGAGCTTCTTCCACAACGTCTATGCATGAGTCTCTTTGCATATATGGTTATACATATTATCGTCAACAAATAAACGAATAAAACTACATACTTGCTCATGCTCAAACGCCCACTCCTTGTTTGATTTATTTTCAAGTTTTGTTGCGGTGAACACCGGTAAATGCAAATTTGTGACGAATAGAATATCTTTCATCTTGTTTTTCCATATGTGGTAGTTGGAGTCATTTAGGCTAATCATCTTGCTTATTTTTGCCTCCATCTTCAATGATAAATTTTTTGACACAGAACTGAGCCTGGCTCTAATACCACTTGTTGGAAAAAAAAAAGGAATTATATCCCACAGGTATATCCTGCAGGTAAAATAAGCAAGGAAATAATACACACAAATTTAACATGGTTCACCATTTTATTTAGGCTACGTCCACGAGCCAAACTTTGAATAAATCTTCTACTAATGAAAATAATAGATACAGATAGTGAAAAATGATACAATAAAATATGGACACTCACACACAAGGTGTTTCTCAAATTTACTATCCTTAAGATAATAGCCTCATTATTTTATCACTCAACCTTTTTAGGAAAATGTTTCCTAAAATATCCCAAAAATTACTCTCTCATAAAATTTAAAACAAACAAAATGACTCTTTAAAATCCGCTCACAAACTCACCACACATCCCACTATATCATGCATGTTAAATGAAAGTGGGAGGAATGGTTTTCTATAGACCCTCCACCGCCTTACAACTTGCTTAAGCAAACTGTCTCGTTGCTTGCATTTAAGACAACTTGCGTTGGCAAGTTTTTTTTTTACAAGGGATTGCGTTGGCAAGTTGTCTGTCTGTTTGTTTTTTTTAACAAATAATGGCGATATCCCAAGAGTCGGTGTCACCTTACAGTAAGTTACGTCAGCCCTCAAGAGGTGTGGCTTGATAGTTATAGTAAGTTACGTCAGCAAAATTAACAGAGACATTAACATTGCTCTAAAATTAAAAAAAATGAAAAAATGAATATTTAATTGTCATGTTTTAAAGTTTGAGCTATAGTTGCAAAATTGAGCAAAGTTAATGTTTTTTTAATTAACCCAAAATTATAAAGTAAATTCAATTGAGACCATATCTAAGAAAGATACATCTTAGTTATAAAGTGTTATGTTTATTTTATAAAATATATATATATATTTTTTTTAGCGTCCAATGCGCAAGAACAGTTCTTGTAAAATCACAAGTCGCTTAAATTCCAAAAAAAAAATCACAAGTCGCTTGCATTTAACCCCTTTAAGGTTCACTGCTGCATTTCTTCAATCCCTTGTGATACGGTAGGTACAAACTGCATCACGTCTTTCACACCCGAAAGCACCTCCTCTTTTCCCCGAGAAAATGATAGAAACATTTCTCCATCACCAGTTGTTATGCTGGCGTTAAAACTAATAGCGAAGCCTCTTGTAATTTTCTCCACACCAGGCAACCAAGTCATAGCTTCAAGCAAATATAATATCATTTCAATATATTATGCCCTTCTCATGACTAAGACTTTGGATTGGACCAACGGGGTTCATTTACTTCCACACAAAGAAAAAGTGACACTGAGCCTCGTATACTTTATTCATTTACTTCATCAGCGCTTTACTTTCGATAAAATCACTACGCAAAAATGTTCTATGATATTTTGCCGTATTGTAATTTGCACATTAAATCCTCTATTTTACTTACAATATTCTAACCCGATTTTATTAAATCTCAATCATACGTTTATGTGAAATCTATAAATATGTGAATAAGATTTAATAAAATATAATAAGAATATCGCAATTGAAACAAATCCACTATTTCACTTGCAATATTCTAAATATGCTTTATTAAATTTCATTCATATATTTATGCGGGATCTATATAAATATGTAAATGAGATTTAATAGAATATGATAAGAACACCAAAACTGAAACAAATCCTCTATTTCTCTTATAATATTCCAACTCTATTTTATTAAATCACATTCATATATTTATGTGGGGTCTATATAAATGTGTGGATGAAATTTATTAAAATATAATAAGAATACTGTAACTGAAACAGAAGTTCTGATATCAACCATAACTTTTCCCCGAACCAAGAGTCAACCATATTATCCAACTATTTTGAATAGTATTAAAAATAATAGGGGGAAAAATACACACTTTTTTAATAATATCACTTACTTTTTAAAAAATTATAATTATTAAAAAGAAACAGTAAAATATAAATGATGATATGCAAGTAATATTGATTAAAAAGAGTAATTATATAAAAATTTATATAAAACGAATTTAATAAATAATTAACAAAAGAATATTATTAAATACAATATATATAATAATGTATATAATGTTTTTTAGAAATTTTAATATCATTATTTTTAACAATTTAAAATAAATAAAATTACATAAAAGATTTGTGTTTTTTTCGTAAATAATAACATCATATGAATATTATCTTTAAATAACTGCTCAATATACAATTAGTAAACATGATCTGAACTTGAAATTTTTTTATGTATGGTCAAAGCTGACTTGAAACTTCCAAGAAATTGCTGTAATTTCTGCAGTCTCAGGCACCTAGAAATGAAAATGAGCCAAATCCAATTGAATCTGACGTGATGTGAAGTACTCCATATTCCTTACCGTCGAGGGAAAGTCAAAGACGCGTAACGGGCATTGTAGGCATTTAACAAAGGGCAGTTTCGACATCGGGCCCGTGGTGGTTCCAGGTAAATGAAGGTGACATATAGGGGTAGGAAGGTAATAGTCGCTACAAAGAACACATAAATAGAACGCCAAGCTCAACATGGGTTCATGTCAGAGAAAGAGGAACCATTACCAAAACAAGTCGCTCTGTTACGACTTTCTAGTTTCTACAGTCACTCTGTTATAAAACGTATACAAAGACACACATTTGTTGCATATAGAAAGAAGAAAGGCTTTGGGCTGTATTTATTATAAACATATTGGCGGGAAGGGGGAATTAACGGTCATTTAACAGTGGCATATATATAGACGATCCTTAGCTTGGTATTTCCATGGCGGATATGCCACGAGATCCTGCGTCTTTTTCGACTCAAGCAAATGCTTTGCTTCGAAAGAATCTAACCTACCAGGTCTCTCTCTCTCTCTCCCTCTCTCTGTTTTGTACATATGCATATGTTTGTAATCCTGGTTCTGGTTAGCTGACTGTTAGTGTAATGTTGCTCCTATGATGGATTCGTATGTTTGTGTTTAAGTTTTGCTCGTAAGTTTTAGAAGATGTTCTGATAACAGCTTACCTTCTGGTTTTTTTTTTTGTGTTTTAGTTTTATTTCTTTTTTGGTAGCACGAGCTCAGAGTTGATGTGTGTGGTGTCTGGTATTCTGTTTGGGCTGAGCAGCTACAATTTGCTATCTTGGTTTTGTGGATTGGCTATTTTTATAACTGATTCTTTTTGGTTGTTGATTGAGTTTTCCTCTTCTTTTTTATTGTTATTTATTCCCCTTTATTGAACTGAATTTGAATCGCTTCATTTCTCTCTATTAAATTTGATTAAATAAACTTACTTTTGAATTTCAAAGCTAGGGTATCCGTATCCATGCCAATGTGATGATTAAATGTGGTTTAGGCCTGAACATTGTCCGAACTTTGACTTCAGGCGATTGTCTTCTAATATCATTTATGGATTTGTTCTTTTGTTTTCACAGAAACGGAATGCTAAGACAAATTGTCGTCTCATTAGCTTTCCCTTTATTCTTTGCGTGCTGCTTAAAATTCTTCAAGCTGTAGTTGACATGCAGCTGAACAAGGCTAGTAACAAGTGCGGCTGTCAATGTGTTGACACCAATAATGATGGAACTTGTGAGAAGGTCTGCGGCGTGCAATTCTCAAATTTGGATCAAGTTGCCACTTGTCCAATTCCTAGTCCCCCTCAATGGCCTCCGCTCTTACAAATTCCTGCTCCAGAGTATCGTGCAGTGAAGACAGATGTTCTGCCCTTCACAGATTTGCCAAATGAGTCATGCAGAAGTACAGGTTCCTGTCCTGTAACCGTACTCATGACTGGGAGTAATCAATCACTTGGACAAAGTATCTCTCTCCCTGTCTTTCATCTCTCAATATCTTCCTGAGCATATGTGTGCAAGTATGAGATTCTGGGCATGCATACTTCATTATTCTGTCTTCATTTTTGCGCATCATTTTATTAGGAATCTCGCTTATTTTGTCCTCCATATAGATGAAATTGAGCTCTGGTTTTTGTTTCCTGAAATGCATAATTCTTCTTCTTCTTTCTTTTTTTGGATAGTCATTGCTGGGAATATGTTCACAAGCTCCCTCACCTTATTGTCCTCCAATGTTACAGATACTTTAGCTAACAGTGCGCTGGTTAGTTCTTTCTACCCTTTGTAATTTTCTTCCAGCTATTTTCAGGTGGTTAGCTTTATCTTGCTTATATCTTCTATTTTGATGTCCATGTGCCTAAATGGTTCAGGGTTCAGACAGCGAGCCTAGAGAAGATAATCTTTTGGAGCCTGGTTTCTATGACAATATTCCTCTGTATAATGTTCAACAGCAGTGCACACCGAACTCCACGTTCTCTGTTCCCATCCATTTGTCACCACTGGAATTCAAGAAAGGTATTAATATGTAGTCCAACAAGCAAGTGGTATAACTTTAGTTGCTGAACGCAAAATGTATGAATGAACATTTTCTTGACATGAATGTACAGACAGCAGCTTTAGAACACATGGGACATAAAGAATTAAGGATATGTCTTCTGTGTTTACAAACATGCGTAAAAGGAATTTTTAGTATGTTCAGTCAGAATCATAATCCTTATGCACTTCCGATTGAAAGAGGACGTGCACACTCTCATAGTTTCTCTACATTCCATGAAAATTGCATGAAGAATTTTATAGCCTAAATCCAAGGTTATAACTTTGATAACTTATATTTTAGGAACTTCTGGGGATGAAGCATAAAACTGTTAAGTGCACACTCAAAACCATATTTTTGTTTCTGTGGAAGATTATTTGCTTGTGAAATTCTGAAGCTTTGGTTATTTACTTTGTTCTTTAAATGTAGAGGTAATATGTGTTGAAGGCTTAAATTTGTGGCGAAATAGTTCTGCTGAGGTGAATGAAGAACTTTACAAAGGTTATCGCCAAGGAAATTCAGAGGGGAAGATCAATGAGATACTAGCAGGTGGACCTTCCTTAACTTGTCATCACGTTTCCTGTGATTTATAATTGCATCCTTTATCATAATAATTTCAATTTCTTGCAGCCTATGATTTCTTAAACACTGACCAAAATACCTTCAATATGAGCATCTGGTACAATGCAACTTATAAAGACAATAGTGGTCAGGTTTTTAACTTGCTCCGGATTCCACGCTCAGTGAACCTGGTATGAGATGATGTTTAATTTTTATTAATATTATCTAATACTTTCAGCATTGAGGCTTGAATCTTGGGTGTTTCCTTCTTGAATTTGCAACATTACCTAGCACTTGGGCTTCAAAAATAATTGATATTCTATGTCCTCGACATCTTCAAAGTTATCAGCTATTCTAATGTAGGTTTTTTCTTTTCAACTTTTCATGAATACTGCTCCTTTTTGTCCCTTTTTTTTTATAATTTCTATTTTATTTGCATGTCTCTTGAAATTGCTGGTTGCTCTTTATTATTTTCTTCAAAATTTTTCAATAGTTTTTGCAACATTTCTTTTGCAAAAGTTGCCTATTGTTACGAGGGAGGTGCTATTTTTTTGCTTGATAAGTTTTCTCCCTCTTGTTTTCTGCAATCAGTATCCATTACCAATTGTTATGCTGCAGGTACCACTGTACCATCTAATCTGTGAATTTTCACTTCGAAAACAAGGATGCACTTATGAATATAATATACTGAAGTCTGTGAGCTGTATCTATGTTATTTTATATTTGAATGTTTACTTGGTTTCTTGCATTTGTATATACATTAATTCTTCGATAACATATTCTTTCTATGTTGTTTTGTCTTTTACTTCTTTCCTTGCTTTTGAGTTTGCCATTCTATATCAGCCAACGTATATGATGAAATTTATACTTTTATATCCACAGGCATCGAATGCTTACCTCCTGTCGCTAAAAGGACCTGGTACTCGAATTCTATTTGACTACGTCAAAGAAATGCCTCAACCTGCTAGCGAACTCAGACTGGATATTGCATCCCTTATTGGCACACTTTTCTTTACATGGGTTGTTCTACAACTGTTCCCTGTAAGTTTGTGAACAGTTTTTTGTTACCATCTTAGAGCTTGCATTCTTTAAAGATTGTTATGAAAATCTTTGATTGTATAGCCCAGATGGTGATAACTACCTTTATTCCCTATTAAATGTTGAAAGCCAAGGTGGCATCACTTATGCTAGTTCTTACCAATATTCTTGCTAAAGAGTCATCAAGTTTAGTAAGATGTTTCTTGGCAACTAATTTATCTGTTTGCATGTGCTAATATTCCACCATCGGGTGTAGATGCTTCTGTAAAATCACTGCTATGTAGCACACAGGGAAAGAATCATACAATTAGAATCTTCAATCAACCAACAGTAAGGTGGGACTGAGCTTGAGGTTACAAACATTTTATAACATGGCTAGAGTTTACATGGCTTTCTTCCAGCAACATCCTTATCTCTTAGAAAGTAAAATTTCCTGAGGCTTCTGAATGTTTGTTACGATTTTTATTATGTTAAACATCCGGCATCCCGATTCTATAATATTTGATGAATTCATCAAACTTAGCTCCGTTCGAAGATTCCTCTTATTAGACTATATTTATCTGACAACTGAAAAATTGGGGAACCACATGTTATTAGGAAGTAGCTCGGATAACGAGTCATCTTTCCAGATGTTTGATCTCCCGTATTTGATGTTTGTGCTGTAGGTGGTTCTTACATCTGTGGTTTATGAGAAACAAAAAAAGCTGAGGATCATGATGAAAATGCACGGTCTTGGTGATGGACCTTATTGGTTGATCACATACTTATATTTTCTTTCCCTATCTATGATGTACATCTTTGTTTTTGTAACATTTGGCTCTGCTATAGGTAAATTCTAGTCTCTTGTTCTTTCTCAACTTGTATTTGTTTCAACTTTCTGATTCAGTTGAATTACAGGTTTGAAATTCTTCAGGATGAATGACTACGGCATCCAATTTGTATTTTATTTTATCTATATAAACCTGCAAATTTCTGTGGCTTTCCTGATGGCTACTTTCTTCTCAGATTTTAAGACTTCTACAGGTTTTTAGTGACATTACTGTTTTCATTAATGAAACTTTTATCAATTATCTTAGTATTCGTGTTTGTGACGGTTGCCTTTTGCTGGGCACAGTTGTAGCCACTATATGTGTCTTTGGAACTGGGCTCTTAGGAGGCTTTCTTTTCCAGAACTTCGTTGAAGATTCATCATTTCCCAGTAAGTAGCAAAGTTTGTAAATCAAAATTCCTGTTCCATCAGTTGGAACTGTTTTATGGGCACTGTTGAGCAAAACGACTGATGCCATGCCTGAATCTCCAGATACATTCCTTCTCAGTTGTTTTCCTTAAAAATCTTTAGCAGACAGGACTGTTGTTTTGACTGCCCTTAAAAATTAAGATTTTGTTTTAGAATAACTGATACAGAAATGACTTTGAGATACTTGTGTAATTGCCAGTTATTACTTTACAAATTAACTACCTAATAGTCAGTGCTGTAAGTAGTCTCTTGGTTGGTTTTTTTTTTTTTGGACACACCTGCATACACACTTACAAACTAACCTTTATTCCAACTTTTATCACTGACTTAACTCGTTGTGGTACTTTTTCCTATTGTTATAGGAGGCTGGATCATTGTGATGGAGTTTTATCCTGGTTTCTCTCTATACCGTGGGTTGTATGAGTTTGGGCAATATGCTTTCACTGGGAATTTGCTTGGGACTAGTGGGATGAAGTGGAAAAACTTGAATGATCATATGAATGGGATGAAAGATGTGTTGGTGATCATGTTTGTTGAGTGGTTATTGGTACTTTTTGCTTCATATTACGTGGACCAAGTTTTGTCATCTGGAAGTGGAAAAAATCCTCTGTTCTTCTTGAACAGCTTTCGCAACAAAAAGTCATCATTTCTTCGGAAGCCTAGTTTGCAAAGGCAGGGATCCAAAGTTTTTGTTAATATGGATAAACCAGATGTCAGTCAGGAGGTAATCTGTCCTGATGTCTATTCCTACTACAGTTGCTGCTGGTGCTTTTGGTATTCTGATGGATCTGCAGGATAGTTCATACTATTCTTGCCATTGAATATTTAGTTGTTTGTTTATACTAGTAGAAAGTTGAATTTACATTTCTGCTATCCGTTTAAATCTATTGTTTCCTGGACAATAGTTAATGGTTATCTTCTTCATGATTTTGGAAAAAACAAATGTCTACGGAAGTGGGTGGCATGATAATTGTTTATCACGAAAAAAGGGTTAGGTTGTTATTCCCTTTAGTTTTATTTTGATCATTAATAAGAGCTTAAACATGTGTCAATATTAGTTAATTCTGGAATCTTGCAGTTTGGTCTCTCCAACACTAGAGCACCAATGTCCTTGTATCCATGTCAAATTGTTTTGGCCAAAACCTTCATTTTTTGTTTTTTGGCAGAGGGAAAAGGTTGAGCAGTTACTGCTAGAGTCAAGCAATACTCATGGAATTATTTGCCATGACCTCAAGAAGGTGTATCCAGGTAGAGATGGAAACCCGGAGAAAGTTGCAGTCAAAGGATTATCTCTTGCTTTGCCTCGAGCAGAGTGCTTTGGTATGCTTGGTCCAAATGGTGCAGGGAAAACCTCTTTTATTAGTATGGTCAGTCATCATTGATCCCTTGTTGTTTAGTTGATTTGGATTAGTGATGAGTGAACAAATCTGTTTCAAGCATTTGGAAACCCATCTCCCCTGCTAGCATACCGTAAAAGTTGTAGAAACTAATTAGTTATGTAGTCTACTAAATGTTAAAACCCTTTGTCCTGGTCCTGGTTAAGAAGGATCTTATGATTTGCCCAGGGAGGGGAGGGGATGGGTTGGGTTGGTTGGTGTTATCTGGATATTGGCACACCTTCTCGTATGTCACATAGAATTGCATTATCTTCCTTTTAGGTCATTCACTTGTTTGTTCTCTCTGTTTCCTTTTGCAGTTCTTTACTGGATAATATCCTGCCCTTTGAGAACTTTAATCTAACAAGGATTGATCTTTAGGTTTTTATTACTTTCTCTAATTTGAAATATACAAGTTTTTGCACTTATGACCTTATCTTCTAATCAGATGATTGGTCTCACAAAGCCAACCTCGGGGACAGCATATGTTCAGGGTTTGGATTTACAGACTCAGATAGATTGTATTTATACTTGCATGGGGGTATGCCCACAGCATGAGTAAGCCAGAGTTTTGAAAAAATTTACGACAATTTACTAACTTCTTCGTAGTCATATGCCGTTCATTTTTTGACAATTCATAGCTTGCTTTGGGAAACTTTAACCGGGAGGGAGCACTTGCTATTTTATGGCAGACTTAAAAACCTAAAAGGTTCTGCATTGACACAGGTAGGTCGTTACCTTTTTTTTTTCTTTCTAATTTTCGTTGTGTCAATTGGGTTAATTTTCCTAATTATGTTTGGTAAATTGTATACGGAAGTAAGATGAATCACGTAGTCAGAGAGACATTTCAGAATTTCATATAGGGAAGAGGAAATGAAAAACCGTAAAAGATCTGTTGGACTGCATGGATTTACTCCATAATAACTGCTTGAATTAATTCTATAAGAATACAGTAGTTGGTAAGTGGCAATTATTATTGTTGTGGAGCACTTGCCCTGCCTGGGTGGATTACTTCTGAGCTTCACTTTTTTATTTTGTACTCTACTTCCATAGGCGGTTGAAGAATCTCTTAGAAGTGTAAATTTATTTAATGGTGGAGTTGCGGATAAACATGCTGGGAAGTATAGTGGAGGCATGAAGAGGAGGCTGAGTGTTGCCATTTCACTAATTGGAGACCCCAAAGTATGTAGATCTCTTTCTTGCATTCTTTGCTTTATGCAGCTGGATAATTATATTTTTAAACTGGTCCGTCTCCTGACGTATCGAAAACTTTCTAGGTTGTTTTCATGGATGAACCTAGTACTGGATTAGATCCAGCTTCAAGGAGCAATTTATGGAATGTAGTGAAGCGTGCGAAGAAGGACCGGGCAATTATCCTCACAAGTATCCCCTCTTCTCTTGGCGTGTGTGTGTGTGAATGTGGTTGGGATGTGGGTAAATATTTTGGTTGTCAGCAACTGGGAAGTTCCAAGTTGTTTATATTGCATTACCACGACTATTTTCAGCACATTCAATGGAAGAGGCAGAGGCTCTTTGTGATCGACTTGGAATTTTTGTTGATGGAAGCCTACAATGCATAGGAAACCCTAAAGAGGTAACGGTGCAATACATTTGAATATTTGCTTATAGTTTCATTGATGGAAGTGTTTTCCTTAATTTGAAAAGGGTGCCTTAGCATCTTAACTTCTTGTCACATAACCTGCATTATTCTCTTATGACAACAAAATGGTGTCACCATCATTTCTTATGACAGTTGATTTTCAATTTCTGGCATGTGACATTTTACATAAAAAATGAAACAGCTGAAGGCCAGATACGGAGGATCTTATGTTTTTACCATGACAACATCTGCGGAGCATGAGGTGGAGGTTGCAAATATGGTACAACAGCTATCTCCTAATGCTGAAAGGACTTACCATACCTCTGGAACACAAAAGTTTGAAATACCGAAACATGAGGTCAGGATTGCAGACGTATTTCATGCAGTAGAGATTGCTAAAGAAAGATTCCCTGTGTTCGCCTGGGGCTTGTCCGACACCACCTTGGAGGATGTTTTCATCAAGGTTGCCAATGCTGCATAGGTACCTATTCAACATACTTTCTTGACTGGCCTATGTATTAATGGTTATTCAGCTCCTCTCTACTGCTAGTTTTGGACGCATTGCCATAGTCAAATTATGTATACTTTAATAAAGTTTTCTAGTGTAATTCAATTGTTTCTTAAACTAGGAAGTATGGCATTTTGTAAATAGTGTTGTACCAATCATATTGTCATCAGGCAGTTTCCTTTTCCTTGCATATTATCAGTTGTATTTATCCAATTCTCGGCGACACGGAATAATATCGGCCGTATGATACGAATTGATAGAACTACTTGTTAGGCATTGGGAGGGAGGTTTGCGAGAAAACATGTGGTCCTTTGTCCCTAAAATTTTATGGTTGAGGAATAGGATTTTACCGGGGGGTCATGTAAGAGACAAAAAGGGAATCCTGGGACATTTTTAGACGGTCAAACCTTCCTATTCTCAGATACTCACTATAACCATTAATCCATACTTCTTGGAAGCATGGCAGCCACATCAATTGCAAGTTAAACGTTATGGACAGTGATGCAACGCTTGGAGCCGCTACTCCCACATGCCATAGCTAACCTTCCAGTAGCTACTTCCTCTTTTTGATTTTTTTTTTTACTTATTACTACGAACGCTTTGTTTCAGAATGCGCATGGTGCAGACAAACGGAAGTTTTGTCAACACCTGAAGGAGATTACCTGCCAGTACAATCCTATTCGGAGAAGGTTGAGATATAATAGGAGATTGTATAGGACTTGTAATATGACCTGTATATGAGTTGTATTGCTTGTATTGTAGCCCAAGATATGTAGCCTATATAAGGGCATGCTTTGTGATTAATGTAAAGAACGTTTTTACCCGGCTCAAAATTCTCAGGGTATCAGAGCCCATATAAACGTTTAACCTTCAACCTAAATCATAGAAAGACTAAAGATCCTCCGGCTAACAAAAATGGTCGACAAGGACGGCGAAGGCACTAATGGTGGAGGAGGAAAACTAACGGTGAATTCCTTTAAGACCCCACATCCATATACTATATGCATCCCTCGTTCACATTAGTAGTGATAACCAAATATGTTCTCACTGGCGTAGAGAAATTATGAAATTTGGCAGGACTCAATGACAACGGCCTTTGAAGCGAAGTATAAACTTGGGTTTGTTAATGGCGACATCATAAAGCTTAATGATGAGAAGTCACTTGAATTTAAAGCTTGGAAGGCAAACAATTCTATGGTAAAATCGTGGATTAAAAACACCATAGATAACTCACTGCAAGGAAGCCTAAACAAGATAGAGAACGTACGTGGAAGATATTTGGAAATAACTCAAAGAAAGGTACTCCTTGGTAACGCAGCTCAATTACAGTAGTTAAAATCTAATTTGGCCGATCTAAAGCAAGTAGGATTGATTGTGATGGCTTATTTTACTAAATTCAAAACCATGGTGAGAGGAACTTGTTGAATAAACTGAAGTTCCTGATTGTGCGTGTGGAGCAGCAAAGGAGTACGCGAGTATGATAGAAAGGGAATTGGTACATCAGTTCCTAATGGTGTTGGATACATCAACTTATGGAACACTAGATCGCAAATTCTTGCGGCTGACCCCTAACCACTGTTCAGTAAAGTGTCCGCTACAATGATCCGTGAAGAGAGCTGATGATGCATTGTAAGTCGATTAAAATGTATATTTGTTGAATTTAATATTTATTGATTTGAGAGATTAGTGTTTAAAAATTAATAAAATTATTTGTTAAATGTTTGTAGATGATTTTTAATGCCGTAAAGACGAAAAAGGATCGAAAAGAAGATAAATATGAAAGAAATCTCAATTCTGCAAAAATTTCAGAATTTGTCTCTAATTAGAACACAACTGTCCAATATCTGCTGGACTTCTTTTCAAGAAGACTTCTACCAAAATTGAAAGACCAACTTAATCTGGACAAAACAAGATCAAGATCATAGAGAGATTGAATTTAATTAGGAAGATGATGTGGTTGCCGCAGTTTTTATATATATGTATTGGGTTTAAAGTTAAGGGTCGGAGATTAGATTAGGTTTTAGGTTAAATTAGATTTTTTATTCTTCTTATTAGATTGTCGCACGTTGATTGTCTTCTTGGTTTTTCATTACTAGCAGGTCATCGTTTTTCTCTTTAGCAACTGCCGCATCTTTGATTTTTCTGGCTTTTTATTATTTCAACAACTATCGTTTATTCTTTTCCAAGATTACCGTAACTCCTCTTTTTGTTTTCTAGCCTTTTGATTTTCCCAGAAACACATCATCGCACTCTTCCTTCGGCTGACGCTGCTTGCTTCTGATTTCTTGTTTTTTTTAAAATAATCATCACATATATTCATAACTCCTTGGATTGTCATACCCCTGATTCTCCATTACGCACGTTCTTGTTCTTCCTTATTTCTCCAGCGTCATCGCATACACCTTTCCATCCTAGTCTGCCGCAATCTCTGATTATCCCTTGCCACGTCTCTCAAGTCTTGCAGCAGTATCGGCGCCTCACCCCATGGCTGCAGCACATTGTTTAATTAGTTTTTTTTTGTTTACTCAAGTTATAGTTTAGTAGATTAAAGACTCAAGGATTGCCGTGCTTCACTTTCTTATTGATGTTCATGTTTTTTTTTGTAGTTTCAATTAGGGATTCAAAGATTGGTTTAATTTTATGGTTCTCTTGTTTTAATTTTCCTGCACTTTTCTATTAGTTTAATCATAAACTGTTTAGTTGATTTAATTTTCTGATTTTTGTCTTTAAGTTTATGCACAGATTTCAATTAGGGATTTTGTTAATTTCAATAAAGACAAGTTATGGAGTTTGTTTATTTTATTGTTTATTTTGATTTCAATTTAATTATGCTTAATTAATTTTCTTGTCGACT
>JAOSBP010000006.1:25698242-25712778 GCA_027563825.1 Erythroxylum mucronatum | reverse complement strand
ATTTAAACTTCCAAACAATGGAGTGGCCCATTTCATTCCATTCCATTCCACTCCATTCCATTCCGTTCCATTAATTGTCATTCCATCCTAAACTCCCAAATATACCCTTATGGTCCGAGAGAAACCTTCGAACCTTCAAAGACAGAGTCATGAAAGTGGGGAGCATCAATTCCAAAGTGATCTTCCAAGTAATGGAGCAGCTCTGCATAAACACTGAGCGTAGGTAAATTGGGTTTGCGGATGTTGGGTTTCTGTTTCTTTTTTATGGTTTCTCTTTTACATTTGCAGGTACTAGTTGACTTGTTCTTTTATGAGCCCTCTCCCTCGTCGGACGCACTACCAGGCTGATCCCACCCTCAAGGAAGGGAGAATACTTTGTTGCTCAGCACAGGCATTATTCATTTTTAGAGGCCTATGATTTGGGTTGTTTCATTGAGTCTATACTGTTTTAATGTTTTGGTTGTGTTGGATGTTGGAAGTTGGTGTGGTATTGGGTCTCAAGTGATTGCGATTGTTACTGTAGATGAGTAATTTCACTTGTAGGCAGCTATGACTTAGATCTTTAGGCTCTAGGTGGCTTTTGGTTGCCACGATTTATTTGGGTCTTCGTAATTTTGTACTTCACCTTGTTCTTTTTATTTTTATCAAAGTTTTCTACTGATTTAACAAAAAAAACAAAAGCAAACTAAAATTCAAAGGAAAACTGGGGCCTCAACCCTTAGTATTACCAGTAAACTGCACCTTCTTTACTATGTGTAAGCAATGTGGTGCTGTAGGATATCTATCTAGCATTTTGTTTGGTTCACATGAGAAGAACTCAAGGGATAAGCTTGCAGGCATATTCTGGTGGCTCCTCAGATTGCAGATCTTCAACCTAACTTCCAAGCCCAGAATTTTCATCCTTTTTCATTCCTCTCAACAGCGGAACCACGTGATATTGATGTATCACGACAGGTTAGCTTCTTAAGTAATAAACAAATTTATTTGGATATTCCTACTCGTCGATAAATTGAGTTAGAAGAAGGCAGTTGCTAGAGAAACGTGAATATGAAATAGTTGATGAGATTCAGACAAGAGAAATAAACTATCCTTTTGAGACAATCATTCTGTCCAATCAAGTCCTTCAAAGTCTGCATTGCTTAGTCGCATTTTTGGCTAAGCTAGTTCTGGAAATAAGTTAAAGACAGTTCATCTCAATCTCCAACATCAAGATCTGGAAGCCCTTTTCATACAAAAGGAAAATACTACAGTTGATAAAACGAAACAATAGAGGACGACAATAAGAACATTTGCATGCGCAAGAAATTGGTCATTGAGTTGAGACTAAGGAAGTGTTTTCCACTGGACAGATCTTCCGTTCCCCGTACTATATTCTCCCTGTTCCCAAGCCTTTTCACGGGAGGGAATAGAAGTTCCCCTCACTTTCACCCTTTTCAATCCAAGACATCTGAAGCATCTACAAACTCGAGGAGTCACTTGAGAGTAAAGAAGTGCTTTTCACTCACTTCGCAATCAATCAGTTGAAAACAAATTTCAGCACCTACTGTTGAACCCACTGTAGTTTAACTTTCTAATGATTAAAAACTATGCATAACTCGGGACCAAATCTTCTGTCCCACTTAACCAAGCCCTACCCTGTCCCATTCATCCACAATCACAAATTTTTGTAGGTTCCACTAAAATCTGTGGTTGTGGATAAATGGCACAGGGTAGGGCTTGGGTAAGTGGGACAGAAGATTTCAACCCGCATAACCCCCTTTTACCTCAAGCAAAGGCCCAATCCCACCAAGAAGTATTAAGGCCCGGGTGAACCACTTTACAGATACTAATGGTAACTGAAATTAGGCGGCTTTTCAACACCTACTTACTCCGCCGATCTGCATGGCTATCGCAGGTATCCTTCCGCCGAAGTCGTTCCTAGAGGCAGATAAGCTTATTTGGGGTGGCACAGATATTGGCCATTTCACAACGGCGTCAGCCTACTCTATGATCCTGCACCAAGAGGAAGCTATGAACACTGCGGTCTGGAAAACTATCTGGCAATGGCAGGGTCCACAACGTATCCGGACATTTCTTTGGCTCCTTTTGCAGGACAAGCTTCTCACCAATCAACAACGGGTCCACAGACGGCTAGCTTTGGATTCGAACTGTCTCCATTGTCTCCTTGAGGAATCTTCTCTGCATGTGCGGGACTGCTCCAAAACCCGCTCTTTATGGACCCGGTTTTCCTCACAAGTTATCACTACTGCGTTCTTCTCCATGGACAACACAGAGTGGCTCCTCCAGAACCTCCGCATCCACCGCTTGGTGGGGGGTTTCAACTGGGCTACCATCTTTGGCATAACTTGTTGGTTCCTCTGGTCCTAGCACAATAAGGCCCTCTTCGAGGATCACTTCTGCTGCTCGAATTCACCGGAACATCAAGTCCTCGAGTATGTACACCAGATTCACTTGGTGACAGTTTGGCAACAAAGAACTCGAATGAGCAATGGCCCTCAACGGGAGCTACTCCTTGGCTGGAGCAAACATCCTCAGGGTTGGGTGAAACTTAATACGGACGGGGCCACTAAAAGCTCCAGCACCTAGGTCACAGCGGGTGGTCTGTTGCGTGACAGTGTCGGCGCTTGGTTAGGAGGATTCGTCCAAAACATTGGTTGGTGTCCCCCGCTAACGGTGGAGCTTTGGGCTGTGCTCTCTGGCCTTAATCTGGCTTGGTCCCTGAGGTATCGCCATTTGACATCAGAGGTGGATTCGTGTGCAGTGATCGACATGCTTTCTTCGCCAGCACGAGCCACATCCTTAAACCTATTAGTGCTGGGTATTCATGAACAACTGTCTCGCAACTAGGTCGTGGACATTCGACATATTTACCGGGAAAGTAATCAGAGTGCAAACTGGCTTGCGCATTATATCGAGCAGTTCCCGCTAGGACTTACTACCTTAAAGCACCTACCTAGGGGATGCTTACTTTTCCTTTTCGATGATGAATCAGGGGTCCGTCACCGGAGAACTACATGTAATTTGTAGCATTTTGCTTCCTTAGGGAAAGAAAAAACTATGCATAACAAGCATACCTCGTAAAGCGAACAAAAAGCTCAAAAACTATATGACAAGAAGACGAACACGTGAAATCGTGGCCCCCTCAGGGAACTACAATACCAGTTATAAACGTTTGATGATGCTATAACTAATTTTCATCACAATAATTAATTTCAAATATGTTAAAAGTGTTTCCATAATTCAGAATGTAAGTATAACTTGAAATAGCGTATACAAAAAATCAAGTTCTAGGGCTGATTATATGCTTGGCCAATATTAGTGCCAGTAATCCCACTCAAGCTAAGACTCGAATTAGTTCATCCAAATTGCTCTTGCGGCAAATACTAACGGTAACTGCAGAGGCTCTTTGGACGTTAACTTGAACAAAATTGCAGTATCTGTTCTCCACAGCCAATCTGTGATTATTATACAGGATGTAAGATGGCTAACCAAATGAACCTCAAATCCCTTTGAAGGATGCAAACCATGTGGAAGCCGACCTATGAAGCCATTTGTTTTGGAATCTGTTTCTAGTTTCATTCTCATATATCTTCAGGCTCTGTTGCAACCAAGTTGAAACCTGCGGACGTTCAGTCTTCCATCCAGTGCAAGAGCCAAAACATCGTATTCCTCCACATACCAGAGCTCAGAAACAAATGCCTAAATGACATCAACAACCCAAAGGAGTGCATTTATATGTCGACAAGTTGTATGTGTTTTTTATGTTAATTTGTTACGTGTGTATTAATACCTCAAATCCACGGATTTTGTCATTCAGGCGGGAAACTAGTTCCTGGAAAAATTGGAGTTGATTGGATTGCTCCTGCATCAAAAGCAGCCACTGAAACAAGTTAACTTGTATGAAGTATGAACAAAAAGGCCATGCCCCAGTACAGCAATAGGGAACAATTCTGAACTGATGAAGACTCTCTTGTAACAATGGACTTTGTAACATAATTATCATCCCAAAGTATGCGTTGGGTTCAAGAACCAACCAACTTTTGGAATTAATGTGTATTATACGTGAAAGCAAGCACCAAAGATTAAATTCTACCGAGTGATGGTAGAGTTACAATAATTACCATGGAGGCAGCTTTAGGGGGACCCAGTAACCTTGCAAATGAAGTATGAAGAATAGCAGCATCATACTGCATCATCAAATGAAGTATCAAGAAGGTGAATACAAAAGATCTGTTTTCCTTATGCAGCATGATTAACTTCCTAAAATGCAGATGAACCGCAGGCATAGGTGGACTGGAGAGTCTCAAGGCCAAATTTAATAATGCACTTCAGAAGGCTTCTTCAGAATGAAACATTTCCAGGGGAAAAAGTAGAAGAAATTTTCATTTAATACGAGTAAGAAAAATGAGTTTGACACATTTTCTTTTTCAACCCTAAGCAACCAGAACTCTATTTAATCTCTGCAACAATATCAGAAAATGGATTTTATAGCAACTCTTAAGTAGTTCAGACAAGAAAGGAAGTTCACACAGACTCTTACAAGTTGCTTTTCTGGGGCATGTGGAAGTGCAGCCCTCAGTTTAACACGAATTGAAATGGGATCAGTTCCAGAGATAACCTAAGAAAGAGAACAAAACATTGCCTTCGTCATCAAAGCTTCAAGACTATTATTTCCATCTGTACATTAATAAGTGCAAAATTAGATGCTAGATGAAGAACTCATCATGCAAATGGTGATGCTCAAGTTATAGTTACCTGCCTCATTGACCCATCAAATTCAGTGAGTAGTATCATAATCATTCTATGATGTTGGAGAACAGAGAAAATAATTTCTAGTAAACATTAACAAATGGAGTGGTGGTTCAAGCTAACTTGATTGATGAGAGAAGCTACTCTAAGCTTAGATTGAAGATTGCAACACTCATCTCTACTTGATTAATAGCTTCTCTTAGAATTAGCAATGCTTCACATGTGATCTTAATATGTAGTTTACTATTCTGTTATACTCCAGTTTTTGGGGATGAATTTCATTTCTCTTTGTAATGTCCACCATTTTTGAATGAATAAATTACTTATTTTCCAAAAAAAAAGACCAAAGTTTGCTCAGATCATTAAGTTTATATGAAAAACACTGGATGAACTTTGGGCCCTCCTTTCCATTCCCAGCCCAAAAATCCAAAAATAGTATAGGACAAAATTGTAAGGTTACATAAATCAAAGTTTATAGCTCTAGCAAGGAGAACATTTGAGTGTGTTAGGCCGGTTACGTAGCTTTCAAGCTGATAATAACTGACTGTGGATCACCAGGGATACCTCAGACCATTATTAAAGACAATTCCTAGGAATATTAAATACTGGTAATTTGCTATTTAACATTAAATCCTGGTAATTTGCTATTTAACATTTTAGACTTGTGTCATACTCCATTTATGAGCTCTAAAAAGATTATCCTCCAGAAAAATATCTTGGTTCATTTACCCAACCCAAAAACAAAATTGTTGGTACAAAAGCCTTGTGAATGGTTCAGTTTATGCATATCCTATAAACCACTTACTAGAAAGGGTCAGTTCAAACCAAAGCTGCTTCCTGATAACTGCAAGTAACATGAGCTAAAAATTTTCAAATTATATGCAAACATGACAGAAAAAATATGTACAAGGATCAAAATAAGCAAAATTGGTTAAAAACAGCCATGGAACAAGGGAAATAACTGAAAGTAACCTGCCAGCATCCCATGAGAACACCAGTCGAAGTCAACACTACCCTATCCAAAACAATTTTTAAGGGACATATGCCCTCTGCAACAGCTTTGACAGCAGTTGCTTCAGCCTCAATCTGACAAGAAAAAAAGCATCCAAATTTCATATTTAACATTTGAAAAAAGTTAAAAAGCCTTTCACAGCATTGGCTTGTAATTTTACCTCTTCTTCAGTGGCAGGAACAGGTAGAATATGGTGCGAGGCATGAAACATGCTAAAATGGTATAAGCTAGAGTTCTGAAACCAAATAGCTAAACCAAAATTCATGTAAGAACACTACAAAAATGAAAATTAAAAAATAAAGAACATGGAGAATAGTTATTTCTTATAAATCAAAGCAACCACCAAGTTAAATCTTGCAAACAACATTCACATAAAAGGTTATTGATAATACTCACCTTTATCAAAATGTGGATTAAAGACATGCTTTACAGCTTCTCTGTTAAAAGCCAATCATAAAAGTAGAGACTTTAGTTTATTGATCAAAGTACAAACACCTTCAAGCAAATTTAAGATAAGAACATGGAAACTATTTGTTTGACATTATATAACAAAGAGATGCAAAAGCTTTTGCAAAGATTGCTACACTCAATGATTGCGTAAGATTTATATCTAAATAGCAATTAACATGCCATTGATCAAACTATAGCAAGCGCCAGGCAGTCTAATTTATATGTCCCCTGCCAGACTCATCACACTATAGGTTAAGTTTGAATATAACAAACTTGCCTTACAAAAGTATTGCACGAAGAGATATCCTTTTAAAAGGAATATGTTGATCACAATAGCAACATTAGGTAACAAATAAATTATGCTATGCTGATTTCCAGTACAAATATCGATAAGCCAGAAAAGGAATAACAAAAAGGAAACTAGGTGCTCACGCAATTGGGATAGAGTATTCTGGGTTTAGATACAGCACATTTGCCCGGACAGGAGGCTTTGCTTCCTATAAACAAGTGCAAAGCATCATTCAAACTACAAAGACGCAGAAACATGAAATACACAAGATTATTTTCTATGCTTAATTGCCCAATGTTTACCTTAAGTACAGGTCTTAAAGACCCATCCTTAACCGTGAAAAGTTCAGAGAGTAATAATGATTGAGATGTTTCACCATGTTGAAGAAATCTCGCTCCATGCTCCTCTAAATCCTTTTCCATTTTATCATATAAAATTGACCTTTGCTCCCCATTTGAGACAGAAGGATCTGATTCAAGCATCCTCTAACATTAGTATCGCCAGATCATCATTGTTTTTTTAGTCCACTAGTTTTAGGCCATAGCTAAAACCTTGAGAGTGAATGAACCAAATGCAGAAATATGCACTTGATGCAGTAAACCTTGAGAGTGGACTGAAGAATTAAGATTTTAGACATTGAAGTGAAAACTGATATTCAATATCCCTTTTCAGCCTGCAGAAGCAATCCACATCTTATAAAAACACAAACACTACACCAGAATTCTCTTTATGGACCCAAGATCTTGTGCAACCGCACTTAGGCAATAAAGGAAGCAGCAATCATTAATTTCTGTAGCCAAAACAGATACTCTCATTTGGGTTTTAACTATAATACCCCTGGGAACAAGATTAAGCCCACAGATCATAAGAAAGGACGAAACTTCGTATTCAATAAGCATACTTAGTTCTCATCTTAGGCCTAGATCGCTGACGTATGAAATCTGCTTAAAAACAGATATTCAAGTAACAAATAAGAACGAGATTCATGGTAGAAAGTTAAATAAACCTGGGAATTTTCAGTTTATGCTCACTGAATTCTCTTATACCAAACACCAATAATAAATGCTCGGAATTAAAGAGCATACCCGAAGAAGAAGAGGCAGCTGGGTGATTGTGGGAAGATGAGTTTTTGAAAGCCATTTGAAGGATTAAGAAGTAAAAGCAGATGCAGATACACCAAATTACAACCACAGTTTTCGAACCGTTCGACCTATTTCTCACCAAACCGAAGTCCATGATTTCACCGATTGTTCGATGAAAGATGATGAGGATAACAATTCCATCCTCATAACATTAATGCCCCACTCGTCAATATTATTTAGGGAGTGCTTGGTTTTGGAAAGGGATTAACGGGTGTGTTTGTTTGTTTGTTTTTTTTTTTCAGTTTACAGGAACGATAGTTTGATACGCTCTCTGTTTAATCGAGGAATGAACTCATTCTTTAATAGTAGCTTTTTTAAAAAATAGTTTAAACATTAATTAATTAAATACAATTAATTAATTAAAATATTATTAATTAATTAATTAATTATAATTAATTAAAATATAATTAATTAAAATATAATTCATTCATTAATTAAAATATTGTAATTAATATAATTAATTAAAATATAATTTATTAATTTATTAAAATATTATAATTAATTAATTACAATATAATTAATTAAAATATTATTATTATTAAATTATAATTAATTAAATAAATATATAACTAATTAAAATATAATTATTCATTAATTAAAATATTATAATTAATTAATTAAAATATAATTCATTTATTCATTAAAATATTATCATTATTAATTAATTACATTATAATTAATTAAAATATAATTATTCATTAATTAAAATATTATAATTAATTAATTAAAATATAATTCATTAATTAATTAAAATATTGTAATTAATTAATTAATTAAAATATAATTAATTAACATATTATTATTAATTAATTACATTACATTATAGTTAATTAAAAATTAGTTAATTAGTTACAATATAATTAATTTAAATATAATTCATGTATTAATTAAAATATAATTCATTTATTAATTAAAATATTGTAATTAATTAATTACAATATACTAATTAATTAAAATATAAATAAATTTTTATTTCTTAGTATTTTTTACAAACTAACCATTATTACTGGTAATAGTAATCATTCCTTCCTCTTAACCAACCATCATAATTATAATGATAATATTTATTTTTAATACTCACTATATTCATTCTCATTCCTATTACCATTCTCCCATGTAAACCAACCACCTCCTTAATGCTTGTTCGTGACAAGTACGTATTTTTTCTAACTTTGAAAAATAACGAAGACATTCAATACAAAAAACAATGGAATTGTTTGGCAAATATCGATATGTATTACCTATTAGCGATTATTTGATAGCTGATTATATCAGCTGATTTGATCAGCGGATAACATCAGCTGTTTATTAAAAATATTCGATAAAATTAGCTATTTAGTATTAGCTATTGATGTGTAAAATGACTTATGAGGGTATAATTTTAAGAAAAGTTATAAGGACATGAATGTAACATCCTGTTTCCATACAAAGGGGTTAGAATCCTAAAATTTTGGTACATGTGAGATCAATCGGAGAAATTAAGAAAACACATCTCATGCTCATGCATTACATAAGGTGCATATGCACAAGAATAGTGAATCCTTACACATAACAATAATTGTACATGCATTCAATGATATTCCGGGTATAATTGTTAATAAATGTGATTGTTATTGAGAATTGTGAATTGTTTGTTTTGAAATTTGAATTGGAGAGTATAATTGTTGTTTTAGAATTTTTGGAGAATTTTGGAGCAATTTTTTGAAAATTTTGGGGTAATTTCTGGACTAAGAAAAATGTCAAGTAGCAAGACAATTATTAACTGGCAGTAGAATTACTATCCAATGGCATTGGAAATTTTGATAAATAAGCTTAGGATTTTTTTTTGATAAGTGGAATTGAAAATTTGGAGACAATTGGATTAGAAATTGGAGATAAAATGGACTAGTTATTACAGTGGACCAAGTGGAACCATGCATGTCACTTGCCACACCATATATTAGTCACGAAATTACGAAGGAAAGATCATAATTTTTTATCTTTCACTCCTCCACTCACGACATAGGCTCCATCTCTTCATTTTCTTCATTTCTTCTCCATTGTTCTTCTCCTTCATGATGCTTGATTCACCCAAACTTCCATAAAGTGACTTCATACTTCCATCTTTCACTTGTTACTCCTACCATATCATCTTCTTCATTGTTACAAGAAAAACCTATCCTTGCCTCCTTCAAGATGATGAACAAGTGATGCTTGGGAGCTAGAGTTGAGTGAGATTATGAAGATTTGGGAGCTAAATCAAGTAAGTATCTTGTTAAATATCATGGGTTTTGATTAAATGAAGCAATTGTGATGATATTTAGAGGTTAATTTCATGAGATGGGGTTTTGGGTATATGGGTGTCGTGTATAGTGAAGGGTGTGTAAAATTTGTGTTATTGATGAGTAATGATTTATAGAAATATTATAGAGGTAAAAAGACCTTGATAATGAGTTTGGTTTATGCTAGAATGAAGGGTAAATTGAGATTTGATGATTTGATTTTGCAAGGTTTATGTATGTGTTATGGATGATGGAAAACAATTATGTACATGTCTTGTTTTTGAATATGTAGAATGAGTAATAATTTATGTAATGGTCTAGAGATGTTGAGGTTGATTGATCTTCAAAGCGAGTTTTAGATGAGTGTAGAAAATTGGTTATGAATGGGTAGGTATATATGCTCTATTTTTGGTTAATGATCAATTATAGATCATGAATTATTTCGGAGTGATTTGTTGAGCTGAATTGGGTAGAGAATGACGAGGAAATGAAATGGAAGAGATAAGCTAGGTATAAGATGAGTTAGGGGTAAATCGTTGGAAGTTGGAAAACCTGGAAATTGGTAGCAGGAAAAATTCTACTGATATACTTTTGTGTTAGCCATAACTTGTTCTGTAGTATCCAATTGAGTTGATTCTTGATTTGGATAAAACTAAAGGCATTTGGTTACATTTCTTATGAAGACTTTGAATTTAAATTTTATCTTTAAGAGTCTCAAATCTTGACATGAAGCTAGGAAATTGAGTGCAGCAAAAGTTGTGGATGAATGTATATGCTTGTGTTCCATTTTGGATGTTTATGAACAAATAGGGAATATGAATTGGGTATGGATGATTTTGAGCTAAACTTAAGGTATACATAAAGTAGTCATCAACTTGAAATGATGAATTTTGAATATGAAGTGCTTGACACTTAGGAATAAGTTATGTTATGGAAAAAGGATGGAAATTTGGAATGATAAATGTAGTTAAGTATGATGAATGAAATGAGTTGAGAGTTGAGAGTTTAATGAAATCTAATTGGTGTTTGAGTTGATATGAAGTGGTTTTGTGCTAGAAGAGGTGAATTTGAGAAGATTATAGGAGTATATGATGTTAGATTAAGTGTAAAAACCACTGGTGAGGCTTTGGAGGGAGTTTTGTGAAACATATGTCTATTAAACGGACATTAAGTTCGTTAAACAGACTTCTCGGGTCTAAAAAGACCCCAGACTAGTGCATGTCCGTTAAACGAACCTTCTCGGGTGAAAAAGTGACCATAAACCCGATAATGTCCTTTAAACGGATATTCTCGGTATAGCAACAGTAAATCATATTTTTGACACTTTTAAAGGAAAAATCTCACTTTGAGGTACTCATGAAAGTTATAGATCTCGAAATTCTCTTTCTAAAAGTCCAAAAATGAGATCAATCCGACTTTTTTTGTGATAGTTATGGCAATCGCGCCAAAGTAGGTTTGAAATGATTGAGGACATAAACATGGTTGCTTCTTTTGACCATAACTTATTCTTTAGACCGTGAAATGACTTGATTCTTGAAGCAATAGATTCCTAACACATTTTTCTTGCTCTCCATGAAAATTTGGTGTAATTGGTGTTGAATTGAGAAAGATTGATCAAATGAAAGTGTGGGAATATGTTGGAACATTGCAAAGGAGAGCATTTTTACTGAGTATACTTCAATGTTTTGATTATATCTAGATCTAAAGGAGTTCAAATGAGATGATTTTTGTTTTGGAATAAACTAGAGAAATAGGGCTACAATCCATATGAAAGAGTCGAATTATGATTTAGTCTCTAATATGTTCAATTGTTGAATGGAATTTGTTCATAGTGAACTGATTTTGGATAAAAGTAGTCTGAAAATGATTGAGGTATATCTTCGTATTTACTGAACCAAATTGAGTGATTTTGGTGCCAATGGAAACATAAGACTTATAGGAACACTTACTAGAAGAGAGTATGACCAAATTACATCAGTTTCACTTTCTGATTGAATGTGAATAGTAGATCGAAAATGTCACTTGGAAAAATTCTGAAGTGAGACAATGAGAAAGGAATAGAGATTTTAATGGGGTTTGTGAGGCATAAACCTAAGTAGAAATTATACTTCAATGAGTTTTGAAATGGGAATGATTTTGTAAAGAAATTATTGGTAAAATGCCCGGGATTGTCATGAACATGCATTATACATATTTCATTTCAATCATGTGCATTATTAAACACTTGTGATGGTACAAATTGTGATGTATATGTATGTTGCATAAATGGGTTATGCAGGCTAACTGTCCGCATTCAGGCGTTCCTAGAAATTGAAAGCAAATGCTAATCTGGAGCGTACTGTGAGTAGACTGAGATGGTCTCATTTTATTGTTTGTTTTATTTGGATTTTTGTATTGATTAACTATTGACTGATTATATGAATGTGATTGATTATGTTGGGTTCCGGACAGAAGGTCTGATGATGTGATGTTTTATTGGGATATCGAAGTGCTCATTGAATGTGAATTGGACAAATTAAGTGTATTAATGTGATTGTTAAATGTGCTCTGAATGTGCATTTGCAAATGAATGAAGTGTGAATTCTCAACTCTAATGTTGAATGCTAGACTAAGGTTCGATGATATGGGAATGAATGAGTTTATGCAAATGTGAGTGATGCATTCTATTTCATGAATGCATGTAATATAATGGCTGTTGTGACCAATAATTTGAAAACCGAATCGAACCGACCAGTTGGACCTGTGAACCAGTGAACCGAAGTATGAAACGGTCCGATTTAGCCCTTATTTTTTGTGAGTGATTGACCCGTTTATTTCACGGTTAGACTGGTAAAAACTGCTGAACCGATTAAAGAATGAAATGGCCGGTTCATTTAAAAAAGATTTTTCATTTAAAATTAAAAAGTAAAAACCAAAAGATTTAAAAGTTAAAACTTCGGGAGATAAGCAGACAAAATGCCGCCTCTGCTACCGTTCATCGCTTCTACAGTCTGCACTGTTCCCTTCACTCTTCAACGGTAGGCTTTTTTTCATCTCTCTTTCACGTCTCTCTCTATATCTCTCTTAATAAGTCTGTTGCTTCCCTTGAGAATTTGCAGGTAGTGTCTGTACTTTGTAGCTTTTCATTCTTTTCTGGGTGGCACCTTCGAAGTCTTGGCCTCTTGGGTATGTTTTTGCCTTTTTAGTTGTCTCTTCGGTGTTTCTTTAGGCATATGATTAGAGAGAAAAAACATAAAATATTGGGAAGAAAAAAATCAAAGTTAGTCGATGACCTTGGAATCTCTTTTTCTTTGTCCTTTTCTTGAATAAACAAGTGATTAGTTACATATACAATCATCTTTTGCAGCTACCTTCTCCTTTGGTGTGTTACTGTGCTGTGCTTTGTAAAAAGAAATTCTTTGGTGTGGATTCAAGAGGAAAAGCATGGAAGAAGGTGAAAGCTTCCAATAGGAATCAAGAAAATCCGAAAATGGAGGAAAAAGAAGGTAAGAGTTGATTTCGAGATTTGAGTTTTTAGTGAGATTTTGGTTTATTTGGCTTAAGATTGATATGGGTTTGTGAATTATGAAGTTAATTGTGGTGATTATGCCTTAGGTGAGGTTTAATTTTGGATAATTGTGAATTAGGGTTATGCCCAATTTTGTGATTTGGGGATTTTCAAAATTATTGCTATAGATAGCTTGGAGAAATTATAATTATGGATTTCCTACAGTCAATTTTGAGGATTATGATTTTTATGATGTTGAATTTGGGTATTTATGGTTTAGGAAATTTTAAATTGGAGGAAAAAGAAAGGGCTTTAGCGAATTGAAGTGTGGGACAAACTTCTAGTATCGATTCGAGGTGGGTAATGTATTTATATTTTGAATTATAAGCTTTGTATGAAGTTTTGAAAAATTAAGAATGAGAAATGTTTTGAAAAATTATTGTTTATGTTTGAAAATTAAGATGAAGATGAAATAATTGTAATTGATGTGTTAAAAATGATTGGATAAATTACTACGATCGTTTTGGATATTTTAAAAAAAATTGATGAAATTTCTGAAGCTCATTATTTCTAAAAGAATTGATGAATTATGAAAATTTTACATTCATTGATTTGAATGTTTTGATAAAGTGAAATATATGTTTGAATTTTTTAATCATTCCTATGATTGCTGCATTCTTGAATGATTAAAGATGTGTTATATGAATTGATGTGATTTTGTGAAATTGTTAATGCTAAAGTGTTTACTATGACACATTATGAAAACAGAATTTTTCGAAAGCTGCCTTCAGGCGATACGATTTTCAAGTTGTGATATGTGTTTATGTGGGTTTGGTTAGATCCCCTCCGTAAGAGTCAGTGCACTGGTATCAATTTGTAAAGGCTTCTCCCGCCTGACCGCTAGTGGCATAGGAGTTTCGATTTCGAACTCCCCTCCGTTCACGGCTACACAGAACCGCTATGCGGGAATATACAGTACTTTCTGTTAGGACCGACCCAAACCATTTTGATGTGCTATGTGTTTTTAATTTGTTTAAGATGTGATGCACTTCTATGCATGGACGGAGCCATGTTATAGGGGAGGGGGGCCATGGCCCCCCTTTTCAAATAATTGATAGGCTATTGTGGGCTTTATAGAATAATAAA
>JAOSBP010000006.1:25674724-25698142 GCA_027563825.1 Erythroxylum mucronatum | reverse complement strand
TTGATGTGTTATGTGATTTTGATTTTGTTTATATTTGTGATGCATTTATAATGTGATGCATTCATGTTTTTGAAATTGTTTATGATTTGTGAAAACATTTGAGAATTTTGAGAAATGAGAATTTGAGGTTTGCAATCGTGAAAATTTTGGAAATTTATTATGAATGATTTGAAAGTTGAAAGGTTTGAGAAGTTTTTGAAAAAAATTTACTACTGTGACATGTTTCTAAATGGCAAATGTTTTGATAAATGATTTTTGCTTAGCATTCAATTTATAAACATGTTATTCACGAGCTGTCAAGCTCACCCCCTTTCATCCCCATCTCTAGGTAGCGTGCAGGAGATCGGGTGAAAGATAATCAAGGCTTTGTTCGATTTTGTTTGTCTTGTGTTTTATGTATTTGGGATCTTAGTATTGGATTTGTATATGGCTTGGAAAGCCATTAGTGTTTTCTAAGCTTTTACTTCGTGGTGTAAATGAATTATGGAATTGTTTATTGAATTGAAATATAAATTTGAGTATGGTTAGGATATAAGAATGTGATTGGATATGAATGAGAATCGCATATGATTATGAATTGAGATATGAATGTGATTGAGATATAGATTCCGGACAGGAGGTTCGATGATGTTGATTGATTACAAATTATTGAAGTGTTATAGGTATAGAATTATGTTTGTTTATGTGTGGATTGGTTGGGTATAAAGAAGTGTGTTTAAAACCCTTTGCAGGTTTTTGGGTTTTATAAAATACAGCCGTTGTGCTGCCCAATTTTTGATGGATTGGGTATATTGAGTTTTGATTTAGGATAAAATTTCCAAATGGGGAAATTATATGGTTTTGATTTGTATAAGATTGACTAAAAATGAAAGGAATAAGAAAAAGAAAAAAAATTAACTCGCACTGTAGCAGCCGGCTCGCGATCACGACCGCTCGAGGTCGCGAGCCTCAGAGAAAAACGCGAGCCTCAAATACAAAGACCAACTCGCAATCGCAAGACTCAGATGAAAAAGACCAGCTCGCGATCGCGAGCTTCAAAGGAAAAACACTAGCTCGCGATCGCGAGCTGAAAAGGAAAAAAACATTGAAATTTTCTTTCGCAAAATACTGAACTTCAAAAATTCATAACGTTTTACTTAAAACTCCAAAAATTGCAAATTTGGTATCATTAGAAAGATAACAGGAAGCTCTACAACTTTCATGAAGAACTCAAAAGCCAAATCAGCCTCTAAAGGAATCAAAAACTCACTCAAACTTTCTGTCCACTAATGATCATGCCAAAATAATACAGAAACTTCTAAAAATCATAACTCCACATTCCATGGTCCAAAAATTCCATACTTTACATCAATGGAAAGATCAAAACATAATCTAAAACGTTCATGAAGCACTTAAAGGCAATCTCAACATCTAACTAGGTCAATTTCTCAATCAAAGTCTCTGTCATGCTTAAAATCACCTAAACAAAATCGAAACTTCAAAAATTCATATTTTTCAAATCCCACATCCAAAAATTTCATACTTTATAGCGTTGGAAAGATTGAAAGACAAGATACAACTTTCTTGTAGACCACTTACTCTAATTCAGACCATATCAGTACAAAGATTGGCCTCAAAGCACAAAACACACAAATCTATACTTAATAGCATTTTTCCAAAACAAAGCAAAATATCCTTAATTTCGGAAAATCATAACTTTCAATTTCGATATCGAAAAATATCATACTTTATGGCGGCAGAAAGCTCTCAACATAATCCACAAGTTTTATGAAGATCATTTTCTCAAATTTTGCATAAATCAATGCCAAAAAGTCAAGCTTTCTTCATTCTCCAAAATTTAACACTTTCACTAATCATTTCTTGCTTTTCAACTTCCATTTCAATAATCTTAATCATCTCATTCACTTAAACTTTCATAACCCATATAAATCTACACAATTATCAAAATCATCAAAACTAATCAATTTTTTTCTCATCAATTTCCTTAAGGCACAATAACATCTATAACACAATTCACATACAAAAACACTCTTTTAAATTCATTTTAATATTTCTAATTTTCACCAAAAATTCGGGGTCCAATAATTAGGCAATTTGATTAATGGTTGTGAATATGAAATTAATGTTGTGATTATATTAGTCCATATATTTCTAACATTGCGAACTTGTTGCTTTCACCAAATCGCAATGAAATAGTATAAAGTGAGTAAAATGAGCCCAAAACCTAAGAAAATAAACCAAGAGTGTTAATTATTAAGTTACAGGCAATGCTAGGTAAGAGAAGATAGTAAATGAGTGAGATTGGCAGCTAATTTGCTAACGTTGTGATCTCAGAGCAACTGTATTTTGAAAGCATCCAGAAAACACACCTTCAAGTGGAGTTTGACCATATACTGGAATATGAAGGCTCCAAACTTGAAATACCCTGCCACAGGAGTAAAGGAATTTAACAGATCAAGAACTTATGAATTTCACACTACAAGTTCCTTCACGCAACACCAAACGAAGCCGTACAAATCACTTCTGAAAACAGATGAACCTGTAAAATGGTTTAAATGTGAATTACCTACTTTGTTTGATTCCATTACTTGTTTCTTACTCCTAGTCACATCTTCTTGACTATAAAAATTAGGCTTATTTTTCTTAAGCTAATGAAAATCAATTTTATGATTGATTTTTCTACAAGATTAAATTAGAAAGTTTAATTATTTTACAATTTAGTTTAAACAGAAGAAAGAGAGTATCGTGAAAATTGCAAATTGAACAAATTTTGTTATTAACGAACTAATCATTCTTGTTTCTTACATAATAAAAACCATCAAAGGAACTAGATCTTGAGATTGAACATTGTTCTTCAGTGTTACGAAAAAATGAGGGGTTTTTTGATCCAAAGGTTTTCACGAATGTTAAACTTAATGTCACATTAGATAGGCCTTCTAATGTGAGATTAGAAGGCCTATCTAATGGCCTTCTAATCTCACATTTACATAATAAACAATGATACCACCACGTCTAAGTAATCGCTCAGATTCAAATCACAAAATATCTATTCTTCTTCAATTTCTTTTACTGAGCAACCCCACATCTCAGACTCCTAAAGAGATCACCATCATCCATTTGATGACAGTTACCCCTCAACCAGATAAGGATTGGGGCATTTTAAAATAAAAACACAAACACGCCTATTACCATCACATCGACCAACTCTAAAAGACCTAAACTTGATCCTTCCTCCATCACAGCTTCCCAAATCTCTATTTATACTACTCTCACTAATAGGATTACTAAGATTCAATATAATATGAAAAGACTAAGGACCTTTATATCAAAAACAAGTTTAAAAGACTAAGGACCTTTATATCAAAAACATGTTTGATGTCACACTAAAAAAAGGATTGGGAGTGATAACATCCTAGGATTTGATCAGTATTAGTAAGCTAGAAAAATCAGAGTTTTTAAAGAACTTAAAATAAGAGTTTATCTAAAGGATTGAAGAAAGTATCTATAAAGGATGTTTATTAATCAACAATAATGATAAGATATTTACTAAAATCACAAAAAAGCCTCTTATAGCTATAAAACTCTAAAATTAGAGTTTTAAAAAAAATATCATCTTAAGCTAATAAAACCCTGATTAACTAAAACAAATGTCTGACATTTATCTTTTAACATATGGACGTTGGTTTTATTTTGGAGCTTGCATTGCGCATATCAAAGACGAGTCAAATAGTAGTTACAAGTTCAACTCTAGTGCCAATTTACTTTTACTTTTCTAGTTCACAAACCCATTAAAAGCCTACATCTATTTACTTTTATGTCCAACATCGATTAAGTTATATAATCCTTATTCCAACACTTGCTCCTTTATTTGAATCAATATTATAGGCTTGAATTCAATCTCTTAAATAGCAAAGATTCACTCCTTACATAAAAGAATCACCATTTGATTGTTGAGAGTTTCTTTAGCCTTCTTTGCTCCATTCCTCGTTAATAGTCCTCCAATGTCCTTCAATGGATTCCTAGATTCTTTCAGGGGTTCACTTGAACCTTTCACAAGTTGTACAAACCCTTTTTTTATGTCTCCTCTAAGCAAAATATCATATAGCTTGATTTGAGGTTAGATTCCCATCATTTCCCCTCACTTCAAAGTGATTTGTCCTTAAATTAGCACTTTTATCTACAAAATCAAAAAAGCATTTGGAACTTACCAACAATGCATCTCTCACTTCCCTCCCTCTTTTTGTCAAACTCACTTTTTCCCCCTTATATTTATCTCTCTTTTTTATTTTTCCTAAAAATCTTAGATTACCCCTAAATATTTGTTCTCATTATTTTCGTTTTGAACTATCTTACTATAAGAAAATTACCGATTGCCGATAGAAATTACTGATTGAAATAATACCATTGAAAATTATCGATAAAAAATCACATTATGTCGATAAAATTGTCATAATCAGGGCCGGTCCTATATTTTTATGGGCCTTGGGAAAAATTAAATTTTTTATATAAAATGAGCCCCGTCTCATTAAAAAAAAATTTTGGCCAAGAAATTTTAGTTTAGAGAGGGGGCTTGGGGCTCCCTCTCATAGAGGGCCTTAGGCAAAATTAATTTTTTTTAAATGGGCCTCTTCTTATAAAAAAAAATTTTGTGCCAAAAATTTTTTTTTGTTTATAGAGGAGGCTTGGGGCCCCCTCTCATTGAGGGCCCTGGGCGGGCGCCCTGCTCGCCCCTGCCCAGGGCCGGCACTGGTCATAATATATGGTAATTTACGATGGACAATCTCACCATATGTTTTTTTTGTAACATGTTTTACCCTAAAAGGTAGAAAAGGATAATTGTGTCATTTCAAGGATGTGATGAACTATAGTTTAATGAGCCAACATATAATTATTAGGATGCTACCATATGCCTCAGATGCAATTAGTAAATTAGTAACTATCTCATTATAGTTATTAAACATATATTACGCAATTTGATTAATGGTTGAGAATATAAAATTATTGTTGTGATTATATTAGATACATTTCTAACATTGCGAACTTGTTACTTTCACCAAATCGCAACGAAAGAGTGTAAAAAATGCTAAATCTTAAAATTTTCGTATTTTTATTCCATGCACTTTTTATTCTTTAATCCATTCGTCTGTTAGTTATTAGTCTCCAATTCTTCTGTTATGTTATTTTCCTTCACAGGAGCCCGCAAATATTTTTCCCTCGGTGAAAGGACAACATGCACATATCAGTTACAATACTGCAGTAAATTATAACAAATTTTATTGAAATATCGCTTGAGTAGGCTTGAAGTCGTCCTACTAACGAAAGAAACCACTAATCAATTATTTTTGCAACAACAGTATTGATAAAGTGGTGGGAAACATTCTCCTCCTTGAAAACCAGCTCTTCTACAAAAGCCATCACAGTCGGGAATGTCTTCGCATTTCCCTTGGCAAACATAGGCAGCCTCTCCTGCAGTGAAATAAACTTCAGATATTAATCTCATGCTGCAAACAGAAGTTCATACAATGGTTAACTTATAGCGCCGTAATTAATACATTGTAGCCGTAATTAAACAAAAGTCCTCGAGTTCCAGACTTACGTACCCAAAGAACAGAAGACAAAAATGGTTGCCATGAATGCGCAGATTACTATAATGCTAAAGAAAGACAGTCGTTCATAACGATGAGCCATTTCATTCAGAGTATTCTATCATATTGTGATGGATGTGAACCACCTTAAATAGTTGGCAGATTATGTCCGATTCTCATACCCTGATTCATTTCAGATTTGAAAAATTAATGCTTTCTCTTTTTGCCAAGAATGCAGTAAAGAAGCGTTTCTAAAATGTAAATCCCGAAATCAACGTTGCCTGTGTGTTAAGTCTGATGTATAATAAAGATATCCTTATTTGGAAAGCATATTACACTTTTTTATTGTTATTTGTTAATATATGAAATATGTAAGATAATTGACAATCAACGGTTCGATTTAAAATGAAATCAACATTTCTCTTGATAATGCCAAATGTTCAAATTTTTTGCTTTTGGAAAAATTGATTTATAGAAGTCTCCCAGAAGAGTAGCCATCCAGCAGCAAAGTAAATACAAGGCGAAATCATGGCGTAACTGGCTTTATCTAGTACAAGGAACCATTTCATACTAAACAATGCCTATGCACATGGATAAGCGGAACATCGAGCCAACCCCTCTCATTAGTTATTGTATCATTTTTCAGGGATTCTCATTAGCATCATTTAGAATTGCTCCAAAAGACACCAGTTGTACTGCTACCTCGTTTATGTCAACAAGTGAAATTATTTCTTGCTTAATGATTTGTCCATTTTCCCCTTCAATTCTTTTTCGTAGTTAATGTTGCATACTGAGCGCTCTAGATTACTCCTTGGATGTCCTGCTCCTTTCTAGGACTTGCTTCTTCTTTTTGACAGCTGTAAAAAGGAAAAGATTAGCGTCGAAACTCATCTTTGCCAAGCAAGTTAGTAGATTATTGGGAAAAGGCGACAAGATAGTTGCACTGTTGTAAGTTACGTTCACTTTGTCACTGATACAGGCTAAATGCTCAGCCCACGTAGTCAGACCCAAGTAATTGAAAGGATAACTACAGAAGGGACCAAGGCTTTCTGAAGTCACCCCTTCCCATTATGGTTAGATTATTCTCATATGATACGCCTCTGTTACAAGTTACAACCATGAACTTTTAACTTACACAGGGTTAAATTTGTCAGGAAGAACATTATAGGAAATATTCGCAACAATCAAAGAAGTAGAAGTTTACTATGTCATGAGTTGATACTATTGTATAAGCATTATAATGTCTTCCCATGTTGATAGGATTGGATGAGCGTTACAGTGTGTCTTCCCTATCCTATAAACTATTAAATAGCTATCATATTTTAAAAAGCTTGACAGGTAGAGTCACGTTGGTATCCATCTTTCTAATAGCTCCTCACAGAAAAAGGCGGTCCGTCGTTAAAGTAATTGAAGGAAATAAAGAGAGAATAGATACTAACAAAGAATGGACGAAGAACTTATTATACTTATTTCATTTGTGAAGCTTGCATAAATATAGAAGTTTGTAAATGAAACTTTAAAAAAACGTGGAAAAAACTAAGCAAAAATGAGCAAAAGAGCAGAAACCACAACTTAGTATATGGACTCCTAAAAGACAGCAAAAAAAAATAGCTACAATTATTCTAAAGACTTGGTCTTCAAAGCTAGACACGTTTGACATAAAGAGAAATAATGATAGTGTCAGTGTCTTTATTTCTTACGTAAAAGGTTGCCTCAATTAAGCTTTTATTGAAGCCTAAATTGATCAAATGATCGTCAATCCGGCTATAACAGGCTCTTGAAGTCTATTTAAGGCCATATAAATTGTTCTTTAGCATATAGACTTTGTCTTCTTGGACCTGCATAATAAAACCATCAATTTACTCTACAAATATCTCTTCTTCCAAGAAATCATTTAAAAAGACAGATTTTACATTTTATTGGAATACTTTCCAGCTTTTATGAGCTACCGCTGCAAGAAGTAATCTGATAATATCAAGCCTGGTCATAGCTGCAAAAGTCTCTAAAAATCTCCACCAAAGACCTGTGCATATCCTTTTGCAACAAGCCTGGCTTTGTGCTTGATTGACTTATTTTATGAGTTGGCCAATTATGTAATATGGCAAGTGCACGACGTAGCTGTAGCTAATATCGGCATCCCACGAGGATAGCAAGCACTAATAATTATCTTTATTCTATTATCTAGCTTATGAGTTACGACCCGGCAACACATCAGGCACATGACAACTGCCGCATTCCCGACCTAAGGACACTTACGGTACACTTAATCCGACTATGCAAAGCTAACTGAATATCCTTTAAAAACATTTGGACAACATAACGATTGTATTCTGAAAATCCCAAAACTCAATCAAAACACCTGCAAATCAGTTTTAAACCCATTTCTATATTCATATTTAAAACTCTACCATAACTTCTGGACTTTAAGTTCACTCAAGAGCAATCTCAACAATAGTACAAAAGGTTCATACATAAGGTCATTTACAAATCACAAGATAGTCAAGAGTCAATTTACAAAATCATAAAGCATATCAAAACCAACTTAATAAAAAAAATAATTCATGAACCACTATACAACAAAAGTACAAAATAGAGACTATCCACATGCGGTAATGCCCCAAAAATGTCAAAAAACAACATGATACACTCAGAGCTTCATGCTCACCAAATTAACTTGCATGGTTGGAAAGCAGAGGGGATGAGGACATTATGTACTCATTGAGCAGGAAAAACATATATCGTACACAGAACCTGATACACACCACGACGGTCTAGATAACCTAAAGACGGGTTTTTCACGCATCTAGCATGCACATAACCACCTATGAAGTGAATATACATGACATCCTATGACTCAACATATACTGGTTAGGAACCACATAGGCCTAGCCTATTAATCACCCATCCAGTGAACATAGGTTCTAGTTCCAGTACATAAAATAGAAAAGCATCACACGTATAAATCAAATCTCATTAGGAAAACCAATCTCACAATAGGCCAAAAAATCAAATGTGTCGCCACTAGTCTGCCAAATTAGTGTGCACACCTGCCGATTCATAGTGTTATCTCCATTTTCATCTGTGGTGAGTTTGGAATACGGTCGACAAGAGCGTCATGACCCTAAGTGACGACCTCATCGGTGACCAGACCTCTAAGTGTGCAATCACCCGCAAATCCCGTAGAAAGGTGTCAATATGAGGACTCGACTTTTATGTACTAGCGTCAAAGGTATGGGGGTCGCTTAATATGTTGTGTCTAGCACACAAACGGTCAATCGTTACCTCACCAATCACAAAAATCATATACAAATATTAAGTATTAAAATCAAGTAAGGCACCATACCTTTATTTATTGGTGCAATCGATAAAATGAAACCTTTTCATGGCTCTAAGCCAAAAGAGAACACATACACGCACATACATGACTCGATTATGCATATGTAAGTTCCAAAACATTATTTCATGCACTAAAAGTCATCTTTTGCACTCCAAGAACAAAATTGTTCAAAAATGTAGTTTCAGAAAATAAAACATTGTCCTTTGCACTTCAAATGCAGGTTTGTTGAAAACAATATCAATTCTTAAAATACGTAATAAAAACATCAGTTTCACTCCAAGTGCAAAGGGTTATTCGAAACAATATCGTTTATTAAATACACAAGTATACTGGCATCTATTTGAGATTCAATTCTACTATGCATTACCTAGGTTCAAAATTCACATACAAGTCATCATGCATGTCTTGAGATGTCCTAATCCCATTTGAGAGATATGGTTTTCCCAACTCACCTCAAAAGAAGGTGTATACTACCTTAACTTCAACAATCCTCGGTACGAGCTCTTTGATCCACAACTCCTGAGCCTTTATATATACAAATATACAATGTATTTACTACTTAAATATGTATCTCATAATCATACACTACCACAACCAAATTCATCCCTAATCAATCATCATAAATGCTATTCTAACATATTTCAATAGGTCAATAATTCATTTACCAATTCAGCTCAATGTCTCCTCAACCATCAAGCTAACCTAATCTTATGTACAATGTTTACATCCTTTTCTTCCTAATGTTCCTTTATGAACAAGTTGTCTTCTTTTAATCATAACTCTTTCTACAAAAATCCAAATGCCATGATTCTTATGCCCCACGAAACTAGACTTCCATTAGTGTTAAAATATCTAAAAATTACACAAACAACATCTCCCTTTAAAATATAATCTCCATCCAAATTATGTCATGTTTCTGGTAAGAAACAGACTAGCAACCAATACTCAACTCTTAATAAATCATTATTAATACATATCCTAACAAAACCATTTCACAAAAGCATTAATAAGACATCAAAAATTATTTTTCATGTTGTATACTTTCACTAATTCGGACTCTAAGGTCCTCAAAAATCAGGAAATAATACAAAATTCCTGAACAGGGGTCTATCATAAGCAGTATAAGGGAAAAAAGCATAACTCAAACTCTAGTCACTATTTTGTCAAGACAATTTCACAGAGGTCAAGTTAAGACCTATATCTACAACTTTCATTGTTTGAGTTTCTCCAAATTCGTGCTCTAAGAATATGAAAGACAAATCGAAATAGAAAGATGAAATTGAAACCAGAATTTCAACTTATCTTGATAACTTCTTTCCTTCTCCTCTTCTCTTCCCTTTTTCTTCCCTTCTCTTCTCATTTTCTTTTTTCTCCCTCTTCTAACCTTATGGCCGACCTTCACTCTCACTTCTATTTCCTTTTTCATCCATTTTCTTTAGAAAATTCAACAAGGTCAAACTAATCCATGTCTATAAAGCATAAACTATTTTCTTAGTTTTGAAATTGAGCCCATAAAGTATATACTTTTCTTATATCAACACAAGTATACTAAGGATTTATTGGAAAAGTATAGGATGATAGAGTGCAAGTTTATTACAATTCCAATAGAGTTACATATAAAGTTATGCTCTGGTGAAGGGAAGGAATCAGAGGATGTTACAATATAAAGACAACTAGTTAGCTACCTAAACTGTCTCACTCTCGTAAGGCTAGATATATCATATGTAATGGATATAGTAAGTTGATTCATACAAAATCCAAAGAAGCCAAATTTAAAAGATGTTTAAAGAATTCTACGATATATCCAATATTTAATTAATTATGGTATATTATACAAGAAAGAAGGAAAGAGTGAGCTTAATAGATATTATAATGCTAATTATATTGGAGATCATGATTCAAGGCACTTGACCACAAGTTACATGTTTAGTTTTAAATTTGGATTTATGTCTTAGTGCAGTAAAAGACAACCTATAGTTTTTGTATGAAGTACTGAGGCATTGATCAAAGTAGTAACAACAACAACTCAAGAATGTATGTGGTTAATACAACTTATAAAGGATCTTCATCAGCTAATTGATTACTCAGTATATTTACACTATGATAATCAGCTAGTTATACACTTGACTGATCAATGTTCCACGTGTGAACCAAATACGTGGAAGTACATTACTATTTTGTGCGAGAGAAAGTCTTGCATAGAGAAATTAAAATGCAATTCATAAAGATTAAAGACCAAGTTTCTGACTTATATATTAAAGAACTTAATAGTGAAAATATTGTAAATTTTGGGTGAGCTTTGCAAACTCAGTGAGTGACCATTCTCGATGGCTCACTCAATCACATAGCACATACCGTTCACATAATTCACATCATTTCATTAATAATCATATTGAATCACATACATTTGATCGATCATTTCACATTTTACATTCAACACATATCATATTCAAAAATCAGTCAAATATTTAAATCATACTTTCATATGCATATGCATTGCTTATGAGACTTACTTTCAATTATTAATGTTGTGACTGAGTGCCTTTTTATTGGCCCATATCCCTTGTGAATACCAGGCTGGCCTATATCCGTTGTGGATACCGAGCTATATTAGATAATGTCCCATATCCCTTAGTGGATACCAGGCACATTCACAACTAAGCCTGAGGCTCTTTTCACATTCTGAGCTTTAAGCTCTTTTTCACTAGCGACTCCGGTCACAACTGCCTTTATCTTTCATGCATTTATGACATGAAATGCATCAGTCACATAGGATCAAACAATCACTTTCTTTCACTTTACACATATTATCGGACTTTAGTCTGGCATTCAACATTTAAGTTGAGAATCACTTTTTTTTTTCATTCCTATGCATATCCACATTTTTCTTTGGAACTAGGTCCGAAATTTAACAATCAAGTTAAGATATCACATATTCCGTCCAATTCACATTCAAGTAACACTTCAATATCACATTTATGCATCAAAAATCTCGGACCTTCAATGTCCAGAAATCAGTATAATCACAATCACATTCATTAGTAATTCAATACAGAATTTAAACAGAACAAACATTAAGTAAGACCATCTAGGTCGACTCACAATACGCTCTAGATTAGCATTTGCTTCCAAATTCTGGAAACGTCTGAATGCGGACGTTTGTCCTACACATCCAAATTATGCAATATACACATTACACACACACATTATTAACTTTGCACAATTTTAAGCATTTATTTATGCACAAATGTGTATATGGACTATGTACAATGCATGCTCAATGACAATCTCAGGTATGTTATCAAATTTTACATCTTATCCAAATTCTCATTTTATAACTCAATTACTCGTCATTTCATTGTTAGCATTATTTGCTCTTATTATTAAATTCCCATTCACTTTAACTTGATACACTTTACTCCTCTTCTTTGAATCACCACTTCAATCATATCAATATCTTTATTCCCAATCAAACTCATTCCTTAGGTACTTTGATATCAACAAGTCATTCACTACTGTTATTCCAATATTACAAGATCACACATTATCCAAACTCCCATTTCTTCTTATAAATTCTCCAAATTTTTAGCCTTTCGGGTCTATTTTTCATGGTCATTTACGCAAAGAAAATGAAGTAATTTGGCAACACTTTCTCTAGGAAAATGTTCTCACTTCTCTTAAGTTTCTAATGACACCAAGATCATTCAATTTGATTCAGTAATCCAAAAGTTATACCCCAAATATTTTCGGACTATTCTCATTCTGAAACAATACATTATACTTAACTTCTATCTAGAAATTGAAAGTCTTAGAGACTGAATTAAACTTCTACTTCTTCAGATGTTTGTAGCCCTGTGTCTCTAATTTACTTAAAACTAAAAATCATCTCATTTTGATGTCTAGAGAATAAGTTATGGTCAAAAGAAATAGGACTGTTCAGTTTGTAAATGCTCTTGGGTGCACAAACTAAAATTAAATCACGGTTAACTATTAGAGAGCATAGTGTCTTGATGTGACAATTAAACATCATCCAACAATTAACACTTATGGGTGTGAGGGAGAAAAGTCACAGGTGTGAGAGAGTCAAGGGTGTGAGAGAGAATCTCACGCCTGTGTAAGAGTCACGGGTGTGAGAAAAACTCACGCCCGTGCACACTCAATCAGACCTGTCCCACATTTTTCACTCCATCTCTCCCAAATAATTTCAGATGGCTAAGAATTTTGGTGGAGATGTAGATTAATGTGTTATGAGTCTAATGGTTCAAGTCCCATGTCATTTGGAGTTCGGGAGAGCAAGATATGGCCAAAATACTAAAGGATGTTCAACTTTCTCCAGCCACAGGAGTCGCGATCGTGTTCCTATCAAAGTCGCGATCGTGCTCGGCCAAAAGAGGAATGCACGATCGCGATTTCCCTCTTCCTCTTCCAAAATCGCGATTCTTCTTCTTCAAATACTACGATTTTCTTCTTCTTTCTTTCTTTTCCTCTACTCAGACCAACATCTCTAACTTAACTCAAACCCCATTTTCAACTTCCATTCAACTCAAAACATCCACACACAAATCCAAATTCTAGATTAAAACATAAACACTAAAAACCAAATCACATTCACGTACAATCTTCACATTTTCTGCATTTCTTCTTTAATTTTTTTTTCTCTAATAATCCATTTAATCATTCTTTCTCATATCTAGACATCAACTTTCACCTATTTCTTATTTCTAAAATTATTTTTGTTCATCTGTATTAACACTTAGAATTTGCGTGAACAAAGGTGAAGGTCAATATACATGTATCTCAACAGTAACAAAACAGAGCAAACATCTTTCATATCTCCATAAATTTCTACATTCTTTTTATACACGGCTTCGTTGATCTTTCAATTCTACAATTCATTTTAACTCCACCTCATAACATTTTTTTGTCATCAACTCTGAAAAATCAACACAAGTTGTATACTCTAGTTTTTCACTCATGTTTCAGCACATGTACATTTTCATTTTATAACTTCAATGCACAATTAATATGATGCATGTTTTATCTTATACAATAATGAAAAACCATAAAAATGCTTACTTGTCTAAAGCTCCATAACCTTTGAGATCACGTGAACCCTAGCTTTCCAATAATACTCGATCATAAATAGTCAAGAGTTGTAAAGTTAGGTATTTCGGTTACAGTGAAAAAGATAACAAAAAGAGATGGTGAGTGAAAAGTGAGAGCAAGACTTTCTTCGTGAGGGTGAGAGATTTTTTTTGAAAGAATGAAGCTTCCAGAAGATAAAGAAAAATCTCGAAGAAGAAACAAGATCCACACAGTAACTAGGTCTTTCAAATGGAATTGTATAGTACAAATTAAACAAGACAAGTGACACATGTCACTAATCCATTAGCCAATTCCTAACGCTTCTCTTATTAAACTAATCCAATCATCTCCAAATTTTCAAAGTCATTTTTTCAATATTTTCAATTTTCAATTTTAACAATTCTCCAACATCAGTTGTTTTTCATTTCTATTTCCTTCCATCAATTTACTCGCCAAATGACATTTTTCCAAGTCTAATAATACTTAACATTTTCGGAAATTTTTTCCAAAATTCACTAAAAATTCTAAATCAATACATATATTCTCCACATCGATTTTCAAAACAATTAATTCACAATTCTCACGCAATCACATTTATAATCAATTATACCCGACAATTGTCAATAAATACATATATAGTCATTTTAATGTGTGCAAAAATTCAAATTCACGTGAGTGTGTGCTAATAATATGCATGAGCATGAAAAATATATTTTCTTAACATCTCATTGATCTCACATGTACCGTATTTTTGAGTTCTAACTCTTAATATGGGAACAGGATGTTGCACTAACCTATTCTCTTTATTATTTTAGATTATTTCATTTTTACTATTGTCTAGAATTAGCTTAAGAATAATATTAACCAAGTACCGCCTCTTGAGAGGCAACTAGAAACTTAATTGACTTTGTAATTTTCACCACCAGTTATGTCTCTTCTTAAACTTCAACTAATGGCTTACTAAGCTTATAAATATAGGCATTGGTCATTTAATTTTTTGTACAAGTGAAAAGGTGTAGAATAAAGAAAGCAAATATATTTTGTGTGAGTGAAGTAAGAGTGAAAATTTTGCTAAATTTAGAAGTTTTTTGTCATCCAATTTAGTGCTCCACATATTCAACATGCTTTTGGAAATTATAAGTTTTTTATCATTTCTAAATGTTAGCTTCTAAATCCTTTATGGGTTTATTGGTAGCTACTCCTTTGATTTATCTTTGATAGGTTCCTAAAACTCGACAGCCATGTCTGCCAGAATGCATTTACTGTTGATAATACCCACATGTGAGTGTTCCGTATTGGGAAAAGACGGGAAAAAAAGGCTAATATATAAGCCTAGTGAACTATTCCACCTATTGTCAATTGGTTTTAGAATGAAACCTATTTATTTATGTTTGAATCCAATCCTTTTGCCCCACTGCAGTTCTGTTAATAATGACAGCAATCACTGATTGGCCTCCAAATTGAAGATTGATTAGTTCATATATAAGAATGTTGTTTTACTATTGGAATCATCTCAACTGATTTACGCTGTAATGTCACCAACTCGTTTGTTTACTACTTGAAAGACTAATAATATATTCCTCTTTAGCCCGTTTGAAGTAGAAAACAATACCATCGCTAATGTCTTCTAGTAGCGAAAGATGCATCTTCAGTTGCATTCAATTGCTTATTTTAAGCATAATGTAATTTCTCAAGTAATATAAAGATATATAAATTTCTGGTTGTAAGGGCAAATATTGTAAGACATCCCCTTCATCTTATCTTAGTAAATGTCAGAGCGATGCTTAGGTGTCTTTGTAGTATTTTAAAAGAAAAGTTCACGAGGTTGCTTGATAATGCGAGGTACTGCAGCCTGAAAGACCAAGATGCGTACTGAGAACATCAAATTGCTTAAGTTTGTTGCCGAATAGATTTAGTGATTGATTTAGGGATAAATCAGTCTGAAAAAAGAGAATTTGAAAACATAAATATCCTATCCTATCAATAATATAGGGTCCTTTAAAAATATTTTAAAAATATAATAATATTTTTTGATGGAATTTATACAAAAATTTAAGATTTCATTTAAAATTCAAATAAAATAATTTTTATGATATTAAAATTATTTCCTAACATTACCAAAAGTTAAGATTTAAATCAAATTTCGTAAAAATATTTATGAAAAAAATGTTTCATCTTATCTTAAATCAATAACTGTAATTCAATCTCGATCAAACAAAAGCTGATCATTTAAGTTTTCAGTTATTACGTAGAGAAAAGCTACATGTAGGCTTCGATTGCAATACATTCTTCTGACTAATCCTCTTCTTCACTTTCTGGCCTCATTTAACAGTGTTATTGAGTCAAAATACCCAGTGGAGACGAGTAAACAGACATCTTGCATCAGTGGATTAACAAGGCAAATATTACGCACAATATCAGTTAATTGCATCATAGATAATGGAATATCATTTAATTCAAGTTTGGAACAACATAATACAAGTGTTCTCAAAAGATTTACTTTGGAACACCACCATAAAAAGAAAAAGACAACAGAATAACGTGTACTTCACCTTCTCTCAACGTTGATTGAATCGAAATCCGGGTCATTTCACATTTGTGACCAAAAAATAAAGAAAAAAGCGGTGCCCATCAGTTGTCAAGGTTGATTACCCTTGCGCAAAAGGGTAAGAACAAAAGGTCTGCTGAGTTCCTATCCCAGTTGGAAAGACCTGAATTTCAGGTATCATGTTCTGAGATAAAGTCACGGTCATTCAAAGTTGATTCACCTCATATCATTCTAGCAGCCACTAGGCATCACCTTCTTCCTGCATCGCTAGGCTAAATTTCTGTTTCTGCGTTGTGGGACAGCTTGTGAATAATCAATGAATTGCACTAATGACTGTTTTCAAAAGTTGATGGGGGATTACATATATGTATATATATACATCTGTATGCAGAGACGTTTCTTTTCTTGGATGCTTTCTTGCCCCATTTCACTTTTGAGCTCAGTAAGTAATTCTGCAGCTGTATGAAATAATGATCGTTTTCATGTAAAAGTTACTTTCAAAGTTAATATCATCAATTCAAACATAAATAAATAGAAAAGAAAGAGGGTGATTCCTTTAATTTTCTAATGTCGAACATGGACCTGTTACATTTCACCGTTAAGAAATGAAGCACATGCGTTCCTGCATTTGAAGTTACGAATGGTTTGTGATTTGATGAACATTTAAGTTTATACCGAAAGAAACTACACGCTCAAGCAATAAAGCTACAAGATCCACCAGGCCAGAGGTGTGTACTATCACATATAAGCACGCACACAACATTAAGGGCAGATGATATCTAAAAAAAAAAAAAAAAAACATTAAGGGCAGATGTGTAGGTGGGGTGGGTCTTGAGCCCTCTTACATGCTAACCACCAACCTGCAGGCTATATGCCAGTAGACAAGCACATGGTTTTGTATCAGCATCGCAATCATTAAAAAATCCAAAGATTTTCTACGTCCAATTTCGTAGCATTTGCTAATTGTTGTTAGTGTAAGATATAGTACGCAATTACAAGCAAACTAATTTTGGTGGCTTCCAAAAGCGTCACCCACTTGCCTTCTTCATCCTCCACCAAGGGTGCATGGTACATGACATTACAAGGCGTTCTAATCATGCCTTTTTGAGGTATCTACAAAAATTTCTTGGCCGGTCCATTTGGTTGCTTCAAATGTTTTCGTATCAATGTGTGAAGTTAAATCTAAGTTGCCCCCAATTGGGTAGGAGCAAAAGCATGATGACTTTGCAAGTTTTAAAGCCATTTGGATCTGTTTTTTAATAAATAATTACTAAAACACTTTTAAGCTTGAAATGCTCAACTTAATAATATTCCATCTATTGAATAATGGACGATAGAGTGATAAATCCAAAAACAGACCACGACATACGTTCCTTAAAAACTCTTAACTCGATTGAATATAATTATGTATCTGCTTATCCATTAACATGGTCTATGTTTTGAATTTAAATGGACGATTATATATGATAAAGTCTCGTTTTAATTAGGTTTCTGACCCAACTTGTTGCTTCACGATAAAAAGTAAAAGTAATATCTGCTGCGATACTATTTGGGAGCATTTACCATGGCAAGTGAAACGTTCCTCACCACTTATCGTTAGTGAAAAATAAGTTTAAGTGTTACCTGCATGGCAGACACAGATTTTGCTTTCGTCAGTCTTCGTGTTAGCCACAATTACACCAATAAATTAACAAAACCTAGAAAGATATAACTTACGTTAAGAACGTCAACTCTTATTAATATTAATGTAAATGAACTGTAGCTAAACTTACCATTTGAATTAGATGTATGGGTCAACTTTATTTTTCTTAATTATAGATCTTGACCAGTTGAAATTCACATCAAACAAGGACTGATCACCATGTTGAATGTGTAATAAGTTTCAATAGTGATTCAATTTTGTATTATATGTTATGATGAAGATATTTTAAAGCCCCTCCCATCCAAAAGCTGTTTATGAGATTATTTGGAGATTTCAAAAGGTATGGCCCCTACTTTTAAGTTTATTAACTAACTTATTCGGGAAAAGAAATAATAATAATAATAATAAAAACACTCACCTCTTCTTGCATTATAGAATATACTCCAAAAATATATAAAAATGGGGATCCTATTATTATTATTTTTTAGTCATTAGGATGATCAGAATGGTGCGTACAAATTGATTTAGCGGGTCGTTTGCTAGTAATAAAAGCTGCGCTTTGGATTCTTCCGAGTAGATATTATATTAGTAATCATTTACACATATGCAAAACGGTAAACTTCGTTTCAAGCTAATTATATTATTGACTTTAAACGACATAGATATGGTAAGAAGAAAAAAAGTTGTAAATATATACCTATTCCCCGTATCTACACATCTTCGACCTTGAAATTGGAAGGAGACAGTAGCAACTTGTTGTAAGTGATTCGTAGAAGAACTCCCTTAAGGAACCAACAAATCATTCAATGCAATGCAACCCATCAAACAGGTGCTGGCCTACATGACGAACGGTCCAGATTGAATAATAAAATCAGTGGGCCATGTCTTTCGGTAGGTTCATTGACACCCACCATGGATCTCAATTTTGTGGCCATTTTAATTTAATGAATTACTTACTACCTCTGTTCATATTTAAATTTAAGAAAAAGAAAAAGTGGAATGATCCACCTGTTTGTCAGAGGCATTGTACACTGGTTTGGACGATGACCAGCATCTGGGTCCCGCCACCTGACCAACACCTGGAACTGATAAGGTCTGGGTCCCACGGTCCTATTAACCCCCACCCTCTCTGAAAAAAATCTTAATCATTGATGCAGTAAAACGCTTGAGATTCATGGCAGGCAGAGATTTTTAGAATCAGAATGAAATGAAAAAAAAAAAAGCAAGCAGTTTATCTATCTGCTGCTTTTCTTTTTCTTTTTTCAGTTACTTTCTTTAACTCTTAAAAGACAACCAATTGCAGTAAACACTGTTTCATCACTTCCCTTTCCACTACACAAACTTTGTAGTCTCTTTTACCAGTCCAGTACTACCCAATATGAAAGGGGGAAGAGAAAGACCAGAATTGAATTGCCAGTTAGGTAAGAGGTTTACCACAACCATAGCCATTAATATTTATTTTTATATATATAAAGAGAGACAAAGAAAGGGTCACTTTCAACAATAAGATTAAAGCAATAAATAAAATTACAATAAGCAGCGGCTCTGTCAATAAAAGAATTGCACAAACCATGATGATGGGATATTGTGTACTAGTAATCAAAAGCTTCAAAAGAGACATACAAGGAAAAGAAGTAGAATCCCAAAGTAAGATAAGGCTTTTTCATGATTGAAACCAGCCAAACTATTGGTGTTAAAATAAATAATGTTTCCTTCTTCTTCTTCTTCTTCTTCTTCTTTCAAACCCTAAAACTCTCGATCCATATATAATTAATCACACCAAAAAAAATTGGGAATAAGGTTAAATCAAAAGAAAGAAAAAGGCACAAAACTCCAGTTCATCAAGAAGAATCAATCCTCATGTGTGTTACACATGCATATCAAACTACACAGTTGGAGAAAAAGAAAACCACGATGATGATCACCATCATGATGCTCTATGAATGATGACTTGCCACATCACGCCGATCATCGCCACCACTACCCCCGTCACCAGCACCGTGATGTGAGTGGGACCCACTCGCTTGTGACTCCGATATACCGGGAGGCCGATAAGGGTTCATTCCGGCGAGAATATTCAAATGCCCTTCATTCATTCCACTGTTACCACCAACACCAGTAATACTACTAGACCCTAGTTGTTGGCTTGGCAATAAAGCAACAGGAGCAGGAAAATTCATAAAATGCAATCCGCTAGACATGGAGCCCCTATACAAAGCAGCTGCGTTATTATTAACTGACGGAAATGTCCATATAGGGTCCCCGCTCATTACTTGATTATTTGAGTTTGCTAGCATCCAAAAATTCGCCGGAATCTGCCCGTGACTCGCTGGTATCGTCCCACTACTTGACTGCATCAAGTAACTCCCCATCTGCTGCTGTTGTGCTTGTGACAATAAATCTTGCTCTGCCCTTCTCTTCCTGCTCATACTCTCTTCTGTTTCTGTAGATAACTCAAGCGAAGAACTGTCCCTCATCTCTTGCTTTGCTTGCAGGACAGCATTCAGATTACTTGAGCCGAAATTTAGAAATGTTGGCGTCGATGTCGTGTCTAGCCCAATCCCTGGGAACAAGCTCCTACGTTGTTGCATCGAAAAATTCGGATTAAAACTAGCCGATCTTAGCTGAGAAGGCACCGACATGCTTGAGCCTGAGCTGCGAAGAGAAATGTTAAGTGAAGTGAAATTTGCTGGGATTGTGCCTGTTCCTGTGGCGGCGATAACTTCCGGTTCTGATTGTTGAAGTAGCCACTCAATGGTTTCGCCGTCGGACTTGTGGCCAAGTTCTCGTGTCAGCTGAAAAACCCTAGCAGCGCAGAGAGCTGGCATGCGAATTCTGCGACCACGACCTTCAACCTTAGTGTGTCGGTCCTTAGTTGACGTTCGTTTTGGGGGAGGTTTCTTTGACGGTTCCGGTGCCCCAACCTGGAGTCCTGAAGTTGAGCGGTTTGTGTTGTTACTGTTATTATTGCTGTTGACGCTGTTGTTAGGTTCGATAGAAAGAGAAGGGTAAGGAGAGGAAGAAGAACAAGGGTCTTCGTCTTTCTTCTCAAGCAATTGAAATGGGAAATTTGGACGGTGGTGGTGGTGGTGGTGGTGGTGGAGCTGGTGATCATCACTTCCTTCCATGATGGCATGGAAATGTGTGGTTTCTCTCTAATGGCTCTTATTCTTTGTTCAGGTTTGTGACTTGTGATTGAGCAAAGGAGAAGGATGCTTTAGTTTAATCTCTTTTGTGGGTCTCCTTTTGTATAAGCTAGCAAGTAGTAGATGATGCCTCTCTCCTACAGAAAGGAAAGCCCTTTTATTTCCCCTGGAATTCACCTTCACTTCAGAATTGATGTTAAGACTTAAGAGAGAGGATAAGGAAAAAGAGGGCAGCAAAGATAATGAGTTGGAATTATATGGGCAACCTTTGCAAAGCGAGTTTTTAATAATCGGAATTGTTTTGTTGATGAAAATTTTCTATTTTAATTTGCAAAGGGAAAGAAATATGTGAATCTAGAGCTCCTTTTCATTGTTGTTGGACAGCCCCTTTGGTTCAGACTCCACGTGAGGTGCTCTTTTTATCATTCAATCCATAAAGACAATGGTGGCCGAAGTGGGCCCAATCCCAAGTCAAAAAATTGAGAGACTTAGAAAGGAAAGGTTGTCAGGGTGGGTTCCACCTCATTCAAGTAATCATTTCATTTTGCCTTTGGACTTTGCCTTTGTTGGGAGCCAGAGACTTTGGGATTCCTCTAGTAAGTCACCAGAATTAGTATTAACATTAGTGATATGGTTTTTCCTTTTTGTATTTTGCTTGGGCCTCTGCTGCCCTGCCCAGGTTTTAGGTTAGGGTGGTTTCCTTTCCCTTAAAATTCACTGGCCCCCTCCAAGCAAGGACTAGAAAATGACTTAAACTTGATGCATGCTGTTGGCTGGGTTGGAATTAGTTTGGACACATATTAATAGAGCTTCGTTTGGATTACTTAAGGACGTTAACAACTAATGATATTGACTAGAGCACCCATAAAATAAAAGGTGTGGAAAAGTTGGTATTGGATTAAAAAAAATAGTTATGGAAATGATCACTGTCATTCTGAAACACTGTCTTAAGGAGAGTCTCTTGACTCTATCTTCAGCTTTCAGACTCACCTGTCACGGCTCTGTCTATGTGTCCACATTTCCACTTTTCAATAAGAATAGCAAAAGGGCCTTGGTTATTAATACTTTGATGTACCCAACACCACAATGCCATTCCGTAGATTAGATATTTTGAAGAATATCTTGAACATGATAATATCTTTTTCAACACAATAACAATGCCTCTCTGCTACCTATATATATATATATGTATACCATGTTTTTTCTTTCTCAGAAATCAAACATGCCATTAATTAATCACCAGCTTAATTTTATCATTTCCCTTTTATGGATCAACAGAAGCGAAAAGAAAGTAACAAATAATCTATCCAAAGGTATTGTTGCTTATTGGTACTGTTGAACAAGAATATGAAAGACATCATTCATGATTATGTTTTCTTGCTACTCTTTTCTTCTGTTCTAAGTTGAAAACTATTGATGAATAGGAAACTTTTCTACTCATCCATAATGGTCTGTATTCATTTCGAAAATATATAAGATTATTATTATTACCTAGCTAGATTTAGTAGTCATACAGTCGAATACTTCGCTGGTGTGTTTCGGATCAAACTTTCATGTTTCGTGAAACCCTTTTTGTTTTCAATTTGATTCTTAAGTCTCTTTTAGTCAATTTAATATTTTTGTTTTTTTTTGGAGTTAACATTTACACATTTCCATTTTAACCAAGATTAATTAATAATTACAATCATAGTTCAACCATATACTCATGGGAATTCGATCGGTTCTTAATTATGATTATGATATTCTCTCGGTCTCTGAAACTTAAACATTTTGTAGGCTAGATGGGAAGTATATTTTACTTTCTTTTTGGGGTAATTAAGGCAATATGAATCTGTTTTGGGTATGTAAATTCCACAATATTTCTTAGGCAACGCTTATCTAACCAATTAAATCATAACAACTCACACATAAATCTTTGATGGACTATGATAGTAAACATTGAATAAAAGCAACTTGCAACTTGACATTGTACAAATACAGGTTGGCCTTTATACAACGTCTCTCTCTCTCTCTCTCTCTCTCTCTCTCTCTCTCTCTCTCTCTCTCTCTCTCTCTCTCTCTCTCTCTCTCTCTCT
>JAOSBP010000006.1:25653860-25665227 GCA_027563825.1 Erythroxylum mucronatum | reverse complement strand
AATAGTCAACTACTATCATGATATGAAACTCATCATTCCCTTGAAGTAAACTCTTTTACTTACACGGAGATAAATCGTAATACTACAGTCTAAACTATAATCAAGCGACTAACTTGATTATTCAACTGTGAATCAATTAATTTAGATTCTAATAATGTACATGTTTCTCATACATCTCTATGTATATGTATATTACTTACAAAAGAATCTTAGTATATTATGACTAGATATATAATGCTCATACAATTAAAAACCAAACTCTTTTTGTTTTATTAATAATAAATACTTTCATTACAAAAGTAACTGGAAGAAGATTAAGTTATATGTAGATACACTTGCTTTCCAAGCCACTATATTTACATAACTCCAACAAACACAACTATAGGACATAAGGAAAATGATATAAAAACTGCTAGAAAAGAGGTATTTGTTGTAACTAATGGCGGAAAAGAGGTATTTGTTAAAGTTGATGGTAGAAAAGAGGCTATAGGGCTAACTGCTGATAGTAAATCAATTATTATGGATGATACTTCTAGAGAGGAGACTACTGTGGATGAACAACCAGCTAACTCTAATGATCCTCTCAATGGTCTTGATCAAATGGTTAACAATTCTTTACCTTATGATGACAATAAGGATGACGATCCTCTTAATAGGGAATTTTGGACAACTACTAAAAAGAAATCCAACAGGAGTAAAGGTAAGGGCTCTAAAAATAATATCTTTTGATTTATGAAAGTCATCGCATGGAATATGAGGGGGATCAACTGCCCTAGAAAGCTTTTAGCTTTAAAGGATTGTGTCTATAACATAAAACCATGGATTTTTTTTTCTCTTTTTGAAACCAAAATCAGACTTGAGAATATTAGACTTCTTAATAAACTGGGCTTTAGGTAGAATTTTATATCCAACCATCAAACTCATAGTTTGGGAGAATCATTATTGGATATGACCCTTCTTTGGTGGATGTCCACGTTTTTGAGACAAAGATGCAAGTTATTCACCTAAAATGTAAACTTCTTAAGGTAAATGTTGATTTCTTTTCCTTTTTTATCTGTGGTGTTAATTATGTTTTCCAAAGGAAACTTTTATGGGTCAGCTTATCAAAGTTCCAGAAGATAGTGAATGGACCTTGGCTTTTACATGGAGATTTCAATTTTACCTTATATATAACTGAATCTGATAGAAACTGCAGCTTAAGAAACTTCTCATCTGACTTCAATGACTGTGTGGGTAAATTAGAAATTTTTGACTTAACATCCCAAGGCTATTTCTACACTTGGAGTAATAAACAGGTTGGTAAATGGGCTTTAAGAAAAAAAAACTAGATCATACATTGGTGAGCCAAAAATGGATTACACAACTTCCTAAGAGTGTATCTACTTTCCTGGATCCATTATTCTCAGATCATACACCTATGCAGATAAAGAATCTCTTTCAAAGCCAAGGCAAAAGAGGTCCTTTCAATTTTAACAATCTTTTGATTGATGACGATGGATTTACAGAGGCTTTCTAGAAGGGTTTGGAGGTTACAATTGAGGGCATACACCAATTCGTTTGTTTCCAGAAGCTTAAGGCTATCAAAATAGAGATAAAAAGCCTTATGAGCAGAAGAACTTCAACCACACAACTAGCTATTGCTAAAGTTAAAGAAGAATTAGAAGCTATACAAGATAAGCTTGCTCGAGATCCTGCTAATTCTATCTTATCAAGTACTGAGAAGACTCTTTTGAGTTCTTATTTATCAAAAGCTAAGGATCATGATAGCCTTATGGAACAACGGGACAAAGTCAATTGGCTAAAAGATGGTGAAAGGTGCTTTAAATTCTTCTTTAACTCTATTTTGGCCAAGAAAAACACAAATAAAATTTATTCCCTTAAGCTTCAAGATGGTGAGGAAATTACTTAGCAAAAAGACCTTTTAATGGAAGTTGAGAGATACTTTAAGAGCTTTTCTAGTTGTCTACGTACTCAAGCAGCTACTACTACTCTTTGCTCCTTCATTCAAAAGACGATATTTCAAGAGCATGTTGCAAACTCATTAAACCAATAGATGACAAAGAGATAGCAGAGGTGGTTTTTCTAATGCATCCTAATAAATCTATTGGACCCGATGGCTTTAATGGTTACTTCTTTTAAAAGACCTGGTAGGAACCTGGCCCTATGGTAAAGAGAGCAGTCTTGGAATTTTTCTCAAGGGGAATACTACTGAAGGATATTAGTAAAACTCATATTTGCATACACCAACTTCATTTACAAGGTAATTTCTAAACTTTTAGCAAACAAGCTAAAGCTTGCCTTGGATTCACTGATCTTTACTAATCAAAATGCCTTTTTACATGGTAGATAAATTAGGGATAATATCTTTATTATTTAAGAACTGATGAAGGTGTATCAGAGGAAGAATAGCCCTCCTAATTGTATCATAAAAGTTGATTTCAAGAAGGCTTTTGATTATAGGGAATGGGACTTTATCCTTCAGGCTCTAAGAATTTTGGTATTCCCAAATGTGTTTATTAGATAGTTTGAGGCCTGTATTACCGCTACATCTTACTCCATTCTTATTAATGATATGCCAACTGATACCTTCAAAAGTTCTAGAGGTCTGAGACAAGACGATCCCATCTCCCCTTATCTCTTTATAATATGTACGGAGGCTCTAAGTCAATTGATTCTTTAGAAGGTGGGTAATAGCAAGGACTATAAATTTCATAGTAAATGCAAGAGGGTAAGGTTTATTAATTTATGTTTTGTGGATGACCTTTTTTTTTCTTCCAAGGCCCATGGTAAATCTATTGAAGTACTTATCTCAACTATATCTATATTTAAAGACCTTTTAGGTTTGGAAGTAAACCTAAAAAAAGCCAGTTATACTGCTAGTGCAACAATGACGGAAAATAAAATATCATTAATCACAGGGATGAGTAGGAAGCCATAAAAAGGATAGAATTCTCTGAATGCTTTTCCTTGATAAAAAAATACAGAGAAGATTGAGTATGTGGTCTAATGAGGTTCTCTCTTTTGGTGTGAGATTGTAACTCATCAAATCCATTATGAATTCCCTTCATGTTTACTGGTCCTTCAACATATCCTTAGCCGAAGGACTAATTAAAACCATCAAGAAGCTATTTAGAAGATTTATGTGGGGAAACTTAAACTCAGACAACCACTTTGCTAAGGTTAAATGAACAGAAGTATACAAAAGAAAAGAAGAGTCTAAGATTGACCTCTATTGGCAACTTTAATAGATCAACCTTGATTAAAGATCTATGGAACATCCTATTGAATAAGAAATCTTTATGGATTCGATGGTTCCATAGCTATATTCTTAAAGGATCTAGCCTTTGGTTTATTCCTCTAAAACCTACCTTTTCTTAGTCCTTGATTCAACTTTTGAAGTTAATATCTATCTTAGAACCTTTGGTGTTTTGTAAGGTTGGAAATAGAGAAAATACTTATTTTTGGTTTGAAAATTAGACTAGTAAAAGCCCCCTAATTAGACTTCCTCAAGCTCTTTATTATTGGACCGGACTTCCTATCAACTTGAATGTGAATTCCATCATTCTAAGTGGCCAATGGAATATTCCCTCGAAATTGCAGCACCACACTCCCAATTACCATCCTAACTTGTGAAGAAATGACATATTCCAATGTATCAATCTACCTCCAAACACCTTCAACATTGCGAAATTAAGAAATTGGTAGAATCGGAATAATCGAAGGCAGATCTGGTTTCCTATTATTTGACATAAGTCACTCATGCCTAACTACTCCATTCTTCTGTTGCTTACTGTGTTGAATAAACTAAGCACAACAGACACAATGCACTATATTTCTTCTAATTCTACTTGTGTCCTCTGTGAGATAGAGGAAGAATCAAGGAACCATATATTTTTCCTTTACCTTTTCTCCCAACTTATATTGAAGAAGATATAGGAGTTATCTTATCTCTAATGCATGTACCACCTTCATGAAAGCTCTTGATTGGCTTCTAAAGCTGAACCATGCTCCTAACTACAACAAGCAGATATATATCATCTCCTTCGTCTCCTCCATCAAGGAGATTTGGCGAGAGAGAAACATCAGGTATTTTTTGAACATTGCATGCTCTAGAAACGAGGATCTGTACTCTCTAATTAGTAGAATAAGAGAGAAACTCCTTTGTATTATAAGCTTTGAAAGAGTCTGCCCTAATTTAGCCTCATCGCGGAGAATCAAATAATATGTAGACTGGCCAAACAATCTCATGATAGAGTAGATCTATAAACTTTTGCAAGAAAGTACCTGGTAGACAAGGAGCAAGGGTCCTAGTAAGTCACAAATCGTCTGGAGTTCTCCCCTTTTTTTGATGTGTACTGCACGAACATTGGTCCATGCAACACGAGAACAACTTCTGATACACGAGTGGTGAGGACGAGCAACACGAAACTTTGAGGATCAACCATTGACTGAAGCATCTCTTCTGGAACGCAGTGAACGCTTCTCTGCCCAATCTTAATTTGGTTGGGCTTGGTGAATGGTGTAAGATACAATCTGCGCTTACCCCCCATGTTGGTTGTCGTTGCTTTGTTATTAAGCATATGATTTCGAGTGGGACATCCTATTATTAATACAACTTTACTTTATAAAAAAAGGTGTAATCACCATGAAATAGACGGCCTAAATTGTTAGGAGGATCAGAAATATTTCAAAAACTATTGGAAGCTCACCGACGCGAAAAATAGATTCCCTCATATTAGATTAGAAATCGGAAAGACATGATGAAGAGCCTCACAACTGTTTTACAGACTGCAAGAGGATATACAGGATGCAATTACTGGATTGCACCGGACCTGTGATTAAATCTAAAGATGGATAAATGAAGAATAAAGAAGTGGAGTTGGAGGAGAAAATAATCCTCAACATACCTAAGAAGCTTGGAAAATGGAATAAACCTATGTAGACAAGATGATGACAGTGGTAACTGCGGAAGCAACATAATATTCGTTGCTACATGCAATATGAGTGAACTAGCATAAATTCGATTTGTTGAACCTAAATCAGACGTAACCTCCCTTAAATTCGCAGGATAATCTTTCTTGTTCGTTATGACGATGTGTTATTCTCATCTTCTTCAGCAACCCAGTACTGTTTAACGGCAAACAACATTTTCTCTGGGACAAGAGGGCCATCCTCATGATCAACTAATTTCGTATTCCATCTCATTCCTCCAACAGCTCTCTTCACTCTGATTAGCACATCCAATTGATCACGGACTATGACTGTTCCTTCTGGCCTTAAAATCCGATCCATCTCCAGCAGAATGTCTTCCATACGGCACCTGCAGTAATCACAAAAATACTTTCTCCAGATTCCAGGTTAAACACAGTATGACAATATTTGATCTAGAGCTAGAGAGACCCTGGTTTATCTGAACGAATAACAAATGTTCTTTTTTTCTTTTTATGTTTCTCAGTTGCAAGTTTGTATGAGCAAGTTTCCATCACTCGTAATTAGGGGATCATCGTAAACAAAAGATCTGATTTACTAGTTACTACTGTTAGTACTAAGAAGAAAAGATGTATAACTTACTTGTCTTTGTACAAACTAAAAACACTATTTGCATGAATAAGGTCATATGTCCTTGGGTATGTAGAGAAGGCTTCACACCTGGTAAATGACAGAAGAAGATTATGAATTAGACAATGCCACTAATGAAATAAAGAGTCCATGTTCAGTATCATCAGGGTCAATTAAGTTCTTTAGAATGGATAACTCACTTTAGTATTAAGGGTGATACCCTTACTGTTTTTTAGCAATGTCTATAAATTCTTTAACATTCTTTTATTTTTTGTTACCGAACATTGGATCCAGTTCAAGAAAGGAATGCTAGAGGAGGAATGAGATGGAAAAGAGATATATTATAGGAATTACCAATCATGATATATGCCAATCAAACCACGCTCATAAATGACGCCCAAAGTGTCTTTCTCAGCTATTGTTGGCATAACGTTCATAACCCACAATTTTGGAGATTCAAGTGCTGCAGCAAAACCTCCCATACCAGCATTCATATCCATGATATTGCGGTACCTCCCAGAGTCAATGATTTTGTTTGTCCTCTTATAACCATTGACATGTTTCTTCCATGTCCGATTGTCCTCCAGATAGGCCTCAACAGATATTCCAGGAATGGAGCCACTGGATATTCTGAGAGGTACAGCATAAAGTCTTTCAGGAAATGGTCTCCAAGCTCCGTTACTATCTGGATAAGGTGTCACGCATGCTTCCATTCTTTTATACCTATTTATGATCCAAAGCCAAACGCTAAGAAACAATTTGTGGTAATCACAGCTGAAACATGCTACTTTGAATAATTAACATATGAAACTTTGCTACTGGAGCAACACAACTTCTTTAATGAAAGATACGATTCTGACTTTTCCTATTGTGTCCCACAAAATAAAGGAAAAGACCAATGTAATAAGACAAGTGACAAAAAGGACAACGAGCAAGAATTACCATTACTTGCTCGTTTTGTCCAGGCGAAATAACTTCATATATTACCATTACTTGGAATCATGTTCTTCTCAGAAGAAAATGATTGTTTTTTGTCCAAGAAAGTGCAACAAACGACCTCGAATTCACAAAAGAAATGCCTTGGAATTGTTCTCACCAGACATCATCAGAATTTATGGACTGACAAATTGTTGGTTGGTTATCTTGCCAAGGGCAAGAATCTTTGTTTATTCTCTTCTGCCAGATTGCTATTTCACCAATCTCCTGTTTCTTTTCCCAACAAAGGAGTTTGGCAACGTCTTCAATCTTCTTCTGCTCCTCCTCAAGCTCCTCTTTGGGACGCTGCCATGCTTGGTAATCTATCCTCCAGTTAATAGGAGGACCAGAAAGAACCCAATAGCCACCAGGTCTGAGAACACGATCAACTTCCATCATGTATATCCCACCTGTGAAAAAAAAGAACCAAGTTATGATCTTATCTGAAACTTCCATCACTACTGTCCCCAAATGAGAAAGACATTAATCCTAACAAAGGTTAGGACCATGAAACCATTTCAAATTTAAGTCATTCATCACCATCTGATTGAAAATGGTTTCCTTATTCTTGCCAAGTTCAAAGAGACTAGCATCTGCAAAATTACGGGATATCCAGTCAAGACACAGAAATTAACAGCTCAAGCTGTTTTAGCTGGACCATACATCAAAATGTTATAGCAAAAATGTTAATTCAGAGGAAATATCATTATGTTCAGCATGTGGTCATTTCTGCTTTGCTCAAGAAGACGTACATCACACAGCAAACTCAAAGCAATCATCCTCACCGTTGGCACCCCATGGAATCAAACAACGCGAACAGTGGGCCATGTCAAAGGCTCGCGAAGGATATGGCAGCTTGATAGTTCCAAGAACGCCAATAGTGGCTGGAACACCTCGTTCCAATGCAAATTGAACTTGTGCTTCATGAGAATCTCTGGGGGCAAAGGACATCGCTATAACGTTCTTTTTGAAAAGGTACGCCCCCCAACTTGCAACCTATGCACAAAAACAAATCGTGAAGAGGAAACCAATAAAGAATGGCACTAGAAGTTCAGAAATATAAATGAGAATGAGCAGTTCATATAAGATTGCATTAAGGAAGCTAAAGAAAAGTAAGGACCGCATACCCCACATCCAGTGTCCAACGCAGTTCTAACCAATCCATTGTCCATTGGGATCACAGAAGCAAGCTGATTAATGTATGCATCTGCCCCATGAGGGAACTGAGTTCCTCCACCAGGGAACCTAAACACATTGCCCTCATACTGTATCCAATTCTGAACAGCCTTCTCAACTGTCAAGCTCTTGTAAGGTGCATTTGCGTATGGTACATAATCGCGACTCTTTGGCCATGGAAATGGGGTCGCATACCCTTTTGGTGCAGGAATAAGGCAATGCAACTTCTCCTCTTCTGGAGGACAATGTCTTTCCCTATATACCATATTATCTCTCGGAAAAGCCATTGCTCTCGTTTGATCATGACAAGGCGTGTAGTCTGTATACTTGGCCTCACAAGGCTTGACCTCCTTGACTTCTGAATCAGAACCATCAAGCATGCCTCCGTCACCACTTGTCTCGTAATTCAGATTGTTAAGAACAGAACAGTCTTTCCGATTAGTAATCTCCAGAGCTATGCTATCACCCTTCCCAAAACCACTTTTTTTCCAGACACCCAATATGTAGAAGAAAAAACACAAGCCAGCTGCAACAGCAATCGACAGAGACCTCCTACTTCTCTGGTCTCCTGGATTCCCTTTTGTGGCCATGAGGCACCTGAAATGCATTTACTTCTTTGTATAACTACATGATAAATAGCTAGAACAAATCACATAAGAAAGATAATACGGAAAAGAAATCCAAATTCAAAGTTTCTACTAGAAGGAGTTATGAGATAATCAAATAAAACCACCCCGTTTATGGTTACTCAGGGACTAAAAACCTTGAGACGTACACTTCCAGGCAAAAGCAATCAAAGTTGAAGCCCTGTTTTCATCAAATTGTTTAACGAAGATTCTAAACTCTACAGATCTATGTTAAAACAATAAGAAAGGATTCGACTATAAATTAGGACAAAGTCAACGGCTTGACAAGTCAGCGTTAATACCGGTCCTGCTACACTTCTCTCAAAGAATGATTCAACTGTAAGAAAAATAATGAAACAAATCCATTATAAACAAGGCACCATTAAAGACACCTTAACAGCTATAGAGAGAAACAATAAATGAATATACATCCAAATCAACGAGAAACACAAAAGAAACAAAAACAAAAAAACAAAAAATTCAATCTTTTAACATCTCCAAAATGAAGAAAGTGAGTGGCTTCACGTCAAAAATTGTTACTTTCCGTTTCATTGCAGAGAGGAAGAAAAACAGAAAGCACTCGAGGTGTGAAGTAAATTATTCAAGTCCAGCCAGAGCAGTATAGCGTCAAATTTGGACAAAATCATACACAAGACAAACAACTTACTGAGAAGAAATTGAGGAGCAAATGTATCTTGATCTTCACATGAGATGCTAAGAAAGACAGAATAGGGAATGGGAGTGAAAGTGGTAAGAGGAGGATTTAGATTTGCACAATCTTAGGAACAAGAATGCCACTTACGCCATTCATTTCTTGCCATTGGACACGGCTGTTATTAATGTAAAACCCATATCTATGAAGAATTTCTTTGGTAGTTATGATACGTGTGAGTTTCTTGGTACAGTTTTTCTGTTAGATTGTCTCACAGGCCGCCACTTCAGTTTCCTTCCTCTCCTCAGAAGTCACACTAACAGGCGTGCTTAGTTTTGCCTTTCTTATTTCTCATGAAAGTACATTAAATTCGGCCACTTTGATTGTGGGCTGTGTCTTGGGCTTCTGCCATGATCGTGGGCTAATTCTAATATTTCTGTCACGATTGTGACCTATTGTTGGTCGTTGTTTCAGTCTGAATGTCTCTGAAATTTCTTCGTTCTTTGATGTTGACCCTAAAATATTAACAAACACCTCAAAGTACGTTAAAAACTTAATATTTAAGTTCAAAGACTTGTACTGACTCATAAAAACACTTAAGCACAAATAATTAACAAATTAACACAATTCTAACCTAAATACATACTAAACGATTGAATTAATAATTAAATACATATCAAACTAAGCCATAAAATATGATGCAATTTACACTTATCAGTTTTTATTACTAATAAATAAAACTGTAAAAATCTTATTATTTTATTTATGTATTATATTTAAATATCATTATTTATATAAGTATAATACACAATACATAATATTAATTCAATTTATTAATAACTAATAAATATTATTTATCATTTTTATTAATAATTAATAATATGTTTTTAGTTTTAAATAATAGTAAATTATATATTTTATTATTAAATAATAAGGCTAATAAGTAAGATCATCAATTTCTTATATGTTGTTATAATACATATTTTAAATTTATAAAAAATAATTTTTTGATTTTAATGTTAATAAAAAAATTAATGATCAATTTTTGATCTTATCAACAACCATATTTAAGTGTGAATGTTGATAAACTTTTTTATTTTACAGTTTTATCATTGTCAGTACTAATTAATTTTTTTATTTTATTGGTATGTCAAACTTAGTACTAGTGTTAATTAAATTTTCTTATCCTATCTGCCTACTAAACTCAATTTAAGTATTAAATAGTTTTTCCTATTTTATTAGCCTATTGAACTTAATTTAGCGTTGAATAATTACTACTCATAATAAATTATTTATAAATTCATATTTCTAAAATTGTGTATATTGTTTTTAGTAAAAATAAGAATAAATAATAAATTAAATTATTATTGTTTCAAAATAATTATTATAACATATTAATCATAATAAGATATATAAAATTTACCATTTTATACTTATTAATATATTATCAATAATTAATAAAATACAAACATAAATACATTTTTATATAAATATTGATATGTAAATTTAGTAAAATAATATGAATTTTATTTTTTCACTTATTAATAGTAAAAACTAATATATTATTAAATTATTTATAAAATAATCTAACAATAAAAATGATTATTTTTGTTATTGTTGCTATATGACAAATAAAAATTTAATGAAAAATTTTAATTTAATATCATGTTAATTAAATAAATATATTATTAAAAATAACAAAAATAATATTCATATTTACTAATAGCTAAAAATGGATTAATATTACATACTAGTTATTATTATATTTTAATATAAGTCATTTAATCTAAATATGATAAATCAATTAAATCATTCAATATGTTTGATACACATCATCTATGGTTTCAAATCACTTGTTTCAATATCTCTGTTTCACGACTAATTTGACGACGTTTTAATAACAAATACAGAGGTGTAGGCTTTGCTCTCGCCTAAGCCAAGCTGATGCATTCTTTAGAGCAAAAGGTTGAATCCCCAATCCAAAGGGCCCCCCACACTCCGGCCCGACGAAGCAACTGGGAGGATGTAATCAGGTACTCAGCGGCCCGCTAAGGGGGAGGTGAGCAACCCACAGGCCAAGCTGATGCATTCTATTTCCATTGATTTTGCTTTCTGCCTTTACTTCCCCTTCTCGTCTCTTAATTTTCTTCAATCTTATGCCAGATGTTGCTTCCCTTCTAGAGTTCCCAATGAATCCCCCGCTGCTTATGAGAAGAGTTTTGTAGCACCCCCTTTTCGTAGAGTACCCACCGGGACGCCCGCAGGTCATTCCGGGACGTATCCTACGATAAGAGAGAACTAATAACAAACATCACTATACTCCACATGGCATCACAAGAATAAAACATTAATATTAAATTGCAACATTTTAAAATCAAA
>JAOSBP010000006.1:25617998-25632077 GCA_027563825.1 Erythroxylum mucronatum | reverse complement strand
CATCCTGAATAACATCAAATTTATGCATATCTATAATTAATCCTAGTAGCAATAGTTTCTTGGGTGTCGTATTTTCCCTAATCATTAGACATCCAATTCTTTGTAAGGGATCATAAGAATGGTTGAAAATAAGTACCATTGCAAGGTAATATCCAATAATGATTTTGGCAAAATAAAAATAGGAGGAAGGGGAAATCACAAATTGAATAGTATTCATATGGAAAGCATAGTTATTATTCTTATGAATGTATTTTTAATGAATATAATACAAAATTAGAAGAAGCTAACTGAGATTAAATGGGTAAAACTTTATTACTTATAGTAAACTATTAGTTAAAAGATGAAAAGATCATAATTGACTTTGATAATACAACTAGTAATCACATGACAGGTTATAAACAGAAATTAATAAAATTAGACGGCTATATTAAACCAATATTCAACCAATATGATTGGCTATATTAAACCAATAACCGACGGATCGGCCGGAAGTTCTTTACCGACGATTCGGTCGGTAATTATTTACCGACCGAAACTTTAATGAGTTGGTAAAAATTGCGATATCGCCGACCAACTTCTCCGTCGTCCTACACCGTCGGCAAATTATATTACCGACGGAATGAGAGCCAATTTGGTCGGTATTTGCCCTTTTTCTTGTAGTGTTCTTGGAAATACAGGTCTTGAGGATCCAAATAAATGTCAGTTTACAGGTTGTATCGAAGAACATGAGTCCATGTTTTAGACGTATTTGATCATACGGCGAACTCTCCAAGAAGCATAATGTATAAGGGTAGAACAAAGGTTAGATACAGTATTGTATTGTTGTCATGTTTAAGAACATGGACTCGTGTTAGTGCTTGTTATAATTCCTTCCGTCTTTAATTTTTTAGGATGTTAGAATAAATCCAAAACATAAAATATAAATCATATGAAGTACTAAATCTTATAAAAATCATCAAAAATACTCTCAAAATTATGTTAAAAATTTAGTATGATTAACATTTATGAGTCAACATTTTATTAATTTGGTTCCGATGGAAAGTTGCTTATACTCCTAATCATGGAAACCAAGAACCAATTTTCCTTCTTTAAACCAGATCTATGAATCAACTTACATGTAATAATGTGGCTGGTTCTAGATATCAACATGACATGAAAATTCCATTTCTTACAGGTTTCAGTTGTTGTTGGGTCCGCACCGCACCGCACCGGTTAGTAGTTGGCAATTTGGCATTATAACTTGTGCTCCACCCCACAGCTCAATGGGAAACATGTACGGTCTATTCCCGTTATAATATCGATCCAACTTCCTCTTTTAAGTAGTGTAACATCAGATTGGTCTTGCGGTGGGATTTGACAAGAATAAGGCTCCTAAACTTTATAGACGAAACACCCTTAATATCGCATGTGCATGTTAGAGGTCACAGGGAGGGAGAATACGTAGAAGAAGAGGACGAGAAAAGAGAAGAAGAGGATTAGTCAGTCACTAATTCATTCAAAGTTTGAAGTCCACAGCGATAAAAGAGATTGCATTTCATCAACTAAAGAAAATAAAAACTTAAAGGTTGTTTGGTTTCAATTCTATTTTTCTGTTGCCTTTTTAATTTTAATTTTAATTTTATTTTTTATTTTTTAATTAAAAACAAAATCTTATTTAATTAAGATTTCTAATATCCTATTTGTTGAGATTTATAATAAAAACTTGTTTAATTTTATCCTCCTATTTTTATTTTCGTAACTATACTCCTATATCAATAATTTCTAATATAATATATTTTATTTTTAAATTAATTAATTCTTAAATTAATTAAAATATTTTTAAAATTTTTAAAATTTTATTAATATAAAGATTTATACAAAATTTAAATTTTAATTAATTGTATTTTTAAATTAATTAAATTTTTTACAATTTTATACATTTTTATTAATATAAAGAATTATACAAATTTCAAAAAATTAATAATTAAATTTAAAATTTTAAAAATTAGCATTAAAATAAAAAATACTTAAAAATCAAACACTGATATAAAAACCGCAACTTCACACGTGTATACTAAAAACGATAATAGAGATGGAAAATAGGGATATGTTGCTTTTCTGTTGAAGAAAACATATTGTCAAAATTTAGAGAAAGGATATTTTTTTGTTTTTGTAAAACTGTTGTGGTTTTGTTATTTTCAGAAACAAAAATCGCAACAAAATTAGATAAACACGTTTTACTTACTTGTTTTATAAAAAAGACAACAAAACACGGAAGAAAAAAACAGAAATAAACAGCTCCTAGTTTATTAATATGTGGGCTTTAAGAAGGCTAAAAGAGTATTTTAGTTAAAAGATGAATTATTAGGGGCTAATTATACCATATGGCATCTTGTCAAGATGGCCGAGTTGGTCTAAGGCGCCAGTTTCAGGTACTGGTCCGAAAGGGCATGGGTTCGAATCCCATTCTTGACAACAATATTCGGCCTTTTTGCAAATGGTGGGTTATTTTCTTATTACGCGAAAACTATTTTAATGCGTTAAAGATTCCATAAACTAATTGACAAAATAGATCCTTTTATTAGTTTGATGTTCCTGTGTTTTAAGTTTCTTATAATACTAAGGACCAAATTTAAAATGATATAGTATCAATTATTTCTATAAAAATAAATAAGACAATCTCTCAATATTTGATGATAAGGAAAGCTAACATTAAAGAAACGTATGTTTATTTTAATATAGTTATAAGTTATTGAAATTTCTTTGTCTAATTTAATAAAAGTTGCTTAATTCAATGATAAAATTTTAGCGCCAAAAAAAAAACAAAGAAAGAGGAGGATCAAGCAAGCCATTGCTAGGATGATGATGAAATAGAGAGAGAAGGGTTTTCATACTCATCTTCCATTAGTTAGTGTCGATGACTGGTGCTTGCTGCTGTCTAGTTGGATGAAATCGGTTGATCATTTCGTGACCGCTACGTGCCCATGTTGGTGTTGCTACTATCTTCATGTTGCTTTGCTGTGTTGCAGAATGACTCGTGCTACTGTTGTGTCTTACAGCTCTTGTATGAGTATGCAGTAGGAGTAGAGGAACCTTTATCTGTAATGAACAGCTCACAGCCTTTCTTCATTCTTTCTTTGTTAAATCACTGCAAGACTCTGACTTCTCTGAAGCAAGTTCACTCCACTGTTTTGAAGACTGGCCTCGACTCTCATCACTCTATCGCCGGGAAACTGCTCTTGCATTGCTCCGTGTTAGTCCCCAACGGTATTGACTACGCTTGCAGCCTTTTTCGTCATACCCCAGAACCAGATATCTTTATGTACAATACGATGATTCGAGGCCTCGTTGAATCAGATAGACCCAATAATTCTATTGCTTTGTTCGTTGAGATGAGGGAGAGATCGGTTTATCACGTTCCAGATAGCTTCTCTTTTGCGTTTACCCTCAAAGCGGCTGCCAATTTGAGGTCTTTGAGGGGTGGAATTCAGTTGCATTGTCAAGCTTTAACTATTGGGCTGAATACCCATCTCTTTGTCGGGACTGGTTTGGTGAGTATGTATGGGGAATGTGGGTGTATTGATTTTGCCTGGAATGTGTTTGAGGAAATGCGCGAACCGAATGTTGTCACCTGGAATGCGCTGCTTACGGCGTACATGAGGGCTGGAGATGTGAAGGTTGCGAGGCAAATGTTTCTTTTTATGCCTTTTAGGGACTTGACCTCTTGGAATGTGATGCTAGCAGGGCATGTAAAAGCAGGGGAGTTGGAGCTAGCAAGAGAAGTTTTCCTGGAGATGCCAGATAAGGATGACGTTTCTTGGAGTACCGTGATTGGTGGGTGTGCTCATAATGGATTATTTGATGAGGCTTTTGAGTATTTTAGAGAGTTGAGAAGAGAGGGGATGAGGGCAAATGAGGTCAGCTTAACCGGGGTGCTCTTAGCGTGTGCACAAGCAGGGGCGTTTGATTTTGCCAATATACTGCATGGATTCATTGAGAAAGCTGGGTTTGGTTGGATTGTGTCAGTGAACAATGTGTTATTGGATACTTATGCTAAGTGTGGGAATGTTAGAATGGCTCAACTGGTCTTTGAACGACTGCCCGAAAAAAAGAGCATTATTTCTTGGACTTCTATGATGGTGGGGCTCGCAATGCATGGTCACGGAGAAGAGGCGATCAGTCTTTTCCATGAGATGGAAGAGTCTGGAATTAAGCCTGATGGGATCACACTGATTTCACTTCTGTATGCTTGTAGTCATGCTGGGCTGGTTGAACAGGGCTGTGAATTTTTCGATAAAATGAAGCACGTCTACAACATGGAGCCATCTATTGAACATTATGGTTGTATGGTTGATCTATATGGTCGAGCAGGCAAGGTCCAAAAGGCTTATGAGTTTATATGTCAAATGCCACTGCAGCCAAATGCTATTATCTGGCGGACGCTTCTTGGGGCTTGCAGCGTTCATGGCGATGTCAAGTTAGCGGAGGAAGTGAAGGAAAGAGTTTCGGAGTTAGAGCCCGGTGACTCGGGTGACCATATTCTGTTGTCAAATGTTTATGCTGTTGCCGGAAAATGGAAGGATATGGCCTCTGTGAGGAGAGCAATGACTTCACAGGGAATGAAGAAAACTCCCGGATGGAGCTCAATTGAAGTTGATAGAATCATATATACTTTTGTAGCTGGTGCAAAACATGATAAGATTACTGAAGAGGCTTATGAGAAGCTAACGGAGATAATGTTTAGGCTTAGGGCAGGAGGTTATACTCCAGAGCTTGGGAGTGTTTTGCATGACATAGAGGTGGAAGAAAAGGAAAATTCAGTCACCATGCATAGTGAAAAGCTGGCTGTAGCTTTTGGGATAGCTAGGTTCTGCAAAGGGAAGACCATAAGAATAGTAAAGAATTTGAGGATTTGCAGGGATTGCCATATGGTGATGAAACTTATTTCTCAGGTCTATAATTTGGAGATTGTGGTTAGAGATAGAAGCCGCTTTCACACTTATAAGAGTGGCTCTTGCTCGTGCAGAGATTACTGGTGAAGGGTGAAACAACTGAAACAGAGAAGTATATGCTTCTTGCATCGAGGACACATGAATCTTATAGCCAGGAAGAAGAAAAATGTCAAGAGGCCCACTGAGACATGGTACCATTGGGAAATAGCAGTTGAGGACCAGATCACTGGTTCAAATGTTGGGCTGTTTTAAAGGAAACAGTTGAACCCCACCCCTATTTTAGAAGAGAGAAAGCAAGCAAATGAGTCTTCTGAATACATAAATATTGTTCATGGGTGAGTACTTTGGAAAGGGTAGTTTAGTTGCACTGATGCTATATAAGTAATTCAAAATTTTAATTGTATATTAGGTAAATTTTAAAAATAATTTTTTATTAACTAAATCTATTTTTATCTAATATTTATTAATGCATTATCAATTAAATTCAAATATTATGAATTGTGATACCATTAATAACAAAATTCTTTATTAACAACATACCAAACCAAGCGGTCAATTTAAAAAAGTATGAATTAGAAATTTATTAATTTTCAAATATAACTTGGACAGTGTGTTTCTGGAATTGATATGAATTATTACTGTAAAAACATGAACGAAAACAACAACATTGGGCCAAAGTCGTGACATGTAGATTGTGTAATTCCAAAGATTGTCTGATTTTTCAACACAAACACCAAAAATCTGAGTGGACACTTGAAAGTTCGGAACTCTGTTCTACCTCCCCACACCCACAAACCCCATAAACACCAATGGTTTCCTCTCCTGTGTTGTCAGCGCTATCCTCCAACGTTTCTTATAGAACTTACAAGCCATTTCACTCTCAAACAGCGCATTTTATGAGACCCATCAGGGTCAAAGCTTCTTCAACCTCCGTTGAGCACTCTACAGCCTCCGTGGCCGATAAAGTTCGCGTAGAATTTAAGGTGCGCTTCAATGCCCATTTTTTATTATGAGCAAAAGGAATTTGATTTTCTGGTTTATGTATCTGTTATGTATTTCTATTGCCTCAAAGCTCTTATCTTTTCGGATTTGATGTGGGCTTTCAATAGTTTGTTTGAGAGTTGTCACTATAAGCTTGTTCTTAAGAACAGGAAGAACATTTGAGACGGGTTAATTGCTTGATTTAGTCTCGTTCAGTAAAGGTTCGTTTGTGAATTATCTAAGTGGAGATGATAAGGACGTTGGTTCTGATAGTGGAATTGAGAATTTGCACTTTTTTGTGTGGAAAGAGGTTCGGAATACTCAATTAATCTCGATTGCAATGATCAGATAATAAGATTTTCTTGCATGTCAGTGAAATTCAGCTTTGAAATTGGGTTACAGAATCATGGGTTGTTCTTTAGAAATTTTTGCATCCTGGTTTTCCATATTTTCTTGCTTCATATTCCAAGTCTAAGATTTCACAAGACCAAACACTGATAATGAATGTCGGCTTTTGATGAAAGTGAAGAGAAATGTAAAACAGAGATCAACTTGATAAGTAGCTGGCTACTGAATTCTCTATTACTGTGCAAATAGCCATAATTTCTGGAATTCGGGAACTAACCTGCCTATTTATTGGCTCTAGCCCCATCAGGAAACAAAACGACACATGTCAATGAGTCGTGCATATAACACAATTGTTTGAGAACCCACAGATCATCAGTTTCTCTCCCGAAACGAACATTAGGTCTTCTGGTTCCCCAATAGCTGCTGTTGGACAAATTTAGTCCTTTTTCCAAAATGCAGATACAACAATATGCTGCAAAGTGAAGAATATGATTAGTTTGTTGTATGATCTATCTAGTGTCATCATGTATCAAACAATCGGCAGGAAGTGAATTGACTTTAGTTTTTGATATTGCTCAAATCGTTGTATAATTATCAAAGCTAACTTGTGTTTGTTTTGTTTATAAACTTTCTGCTTTCAGTCAAACAACTGGCAGTGGAAATTCAAAGACAAATCTGTAGGCATCTATTATGAAGAACATACTAGAGAAAGTATGGATCCAGCCAAAAATATCCTTATGGTACCAACTATTTCTGATGTTAGTACCGTTGAAGAATGGAGATCAGTGGCTGAGGACATTGTCCAACGAGCAGGAAAAATCAATTGGCGGGCAACAATTGTTGATTGGCCTGGTTTGGGTTACTCTGACCGGCCAAAGATGAACTACAGTGCTGATATTATGGAGAAATTTTTGGTTGACTTCATAAATTCACCAGATAGTCCATGGAACCTTGCAGGTGGCTAAAACTATTATCTATGTGTTGAGCATGTTTGTACTCATTGATATAGTGCTTTATTAATGGTCTTGATAGCCAGGATGCTGCTAATTATAGTGGAAAAAAATTGTTTTTATGCTGTATATGCTTTTACATTCAGCGCTTATACTGCTTTCATTTTTCTTCATTCCTGTTTTACTTAGGCCACATCCTATTTAGCTTATGCTTTATCTTCCCCAAATTGCTTCAAGTATGAGATGCTTATATAAATGGTGAAACACTTTGCTTCTGTGATTGCCCCACAAGATCCCCAAAGAAGTAGAAGAAACTGAAACAAGAATAACGTGTTCTTTTGCATGTTTGTGAAAGCTAAAACTCTGCTTTCCTCTCTTTGTCACCATGATGTAAAATCTTTGATCTTGTCACAATGTTCCATTTATTCATTCAATATCCATTTCAACCTTTGTGCTTGAAGCATAATTAGTTAAGCCCAAGAATTTGAAAGCGAATTAAACCACAAATGTTGGGACAGTGAAGCAACATACAGCACGTGACACTTTTTAGCCATTGAAGTCAATATGCACTAATGATATGAAAATCCTAACACCATCTATCATTATGGCCTGTTAAGTATGGTTTCTAATGAAGAGGAGGAGGTTTCATATCATTTGAAATCATGTACTTAACTGTGTTTAACATTTGTTGCTCAATTGTCTGTAATTGCCAAACTTTAGGGATCAATTGATGTTATACAGAAAATGAAAATTATAAGTCAAGTTCAGGAGCTTGAGAAGTTTGCCATTTATACACCCCAAATGGCTATTCTACTTTTGTTAACCTTCTTTTGGTTTCAACAAACTTGTCCTTTTGAAGATTCCCTTATGGTGGATCTGTTGATAATTGATTGTTCATAATTTGGTGATGATGCACATTCTCCAAACCTTATGTATAGAAACTTTAACTGACTCTTCAACAGAAGTGGAAGTTCTGTTGGTTCTTGATATCTTTGAGGCCCATTGAGTGTTCATTTCATTTTTATAGGAACAGTATTTATGGACTTTATAATAATGTTCTTCTGATCAAAATTCATCTCTTTCTTACTTCTGTGTTTCTGCCTTTCCATGGCCTTTCTTGTGGCATGTTCTTCACGGTTCATAACAATGTTCATTGAATCTTTAGCACAACATATGTTTCTTTGCTCCTCTTGTGCCCTTTATTGCAGAGCATTTGCTGTTGATATCCTAACCTTTTAACATAAGGTAATGTCTATTTAAAATTATCAGGCAATAATTCTTGCTAAAATTTTGTGTGGTCAATTCAGAAGATAATTTTGTGGTCTTTGGAGGAGGTCATGCTGCCACAATAGCTGTTCGTGCTGCCAAAAAAGGTTTGGTGAAGCCAAGAGCAATTGCTGCTGTTGCACCTACTTGGGCTGGTCCACTTCCCATTGTCTTTGGTCGAGATAGCAGCATGGAGACTAGGTATGGCCAACTTCACTATCACCTTATTCATATAAGTGGAATGCAACAAAATATGAGAGTTATTCATGCCTCTGAAATCTCAATGTCACTCACGTGGATGCCAGATAATCTTTTGTATGCAACCAATTGATTTCTAATGTGTAGTTAGATGTCCTTTCAATGTTAAAAGAAATCGTGAGTCCCCCTCTGGTGGGATATTTCTTTGTGGTTGTTATGATCTTCAACGAAACTTCGGATTGTGTTTGCTCAGTGGAACCTTCACGTAGCTTTCAATTTAATATTAGATGGTCATCTTCTTGTCGGTATGTTTTTGTTTGGTGGATTGGATTGAAATGATCTCTCTTGTCCTTCAACCTACCAGGTACGGGTTACTTAGGGGTACTTTACAGGCGCCAGGTGTAGGTTGGATGATGTATAGCATGCTTGTCAGCAACATGAAGGCGATTGAATCCCAGTACAAATCACATGTTTATGCAAGTTCTGCCAATGTGACCCCAGATATTATTGAAAGTAGATACGCACTAACTAAAAGGAAGGGTGCTCGTTATGCCCCTGCTGCTTTCTTGACCGGTCTCCTTGATCCTGTTCAGTCCCGAGATGAATTCATCGAACTCTTTGCAAGTTTGGATGGAAAGATACCAATCCTTGTTGTCTCAACCTCAGGATCTCCTAAGAGGTCCAAGGCAGAGATGGAAGCGCTTAAACAAGCCAAAGGAGTCAACAAATTCATTGAGGTGCCAGGTGCTCTTCTGCCACAAGAGGAATATCCTACTTTGGTGGCAGAGGAACTTTACCAGTTTCTCCAAGAAAATTTTTCGACCACAATTTGATATCAACCTGATATGAATATTCATCTTGGAAATTTATGCTTGATGCATTTGCAGACATAATGTTGAACCTTGGATTTCACCTGTTACTTGAGTGTGGGCATATCTGGGGTATTGATTATATTGAATTTGAGACCTATGGTCATCTTATGGGAAAAGGCTAGCTCCATATAAAATTGCAAGAACGAAGCATGCCCAATGTTCTAGACAAATGAAAGTAGTCCACATCTTACCATGAGAAGCAGGCATTTAGACTTCTTGATTGTTCTTTACAGAAATTTGTATGTACCAGAAAATTTTTGGAACGTATAGTAGAGACAGAAGTTATTACATCATACATTAATGACCTTCAGGAGTGGATGAAAGGTAACGCTTGCAAGCAATGTCCTACATCCATCTCAGTCAATGTCCTACATCCAAGCAAGCAATACAGGAGAAAGAGATGGATTGTTGAATTTCACCATCACTAAATGATGGTTCACTTGCTCATTTTTTTAAGAATTGCCCATGTCAAAGTGTCTAAGGTTGGAATTGTGGGCTTATATCCCTCCACATGGCTTGTGCAGGTGTATATCTATTATTGTCTGTCTTCAAGCTTTAAGGTAAACACTTTAATCTATTTGTATTATTTTTTTAGTATTAAGTTACAGCCTAACTAGTATATGTTCTCCAATGTATTGAGTATAACTCGTATCCAGGTCACTGATAATTTAATATAATAGTCCTCCGAACCCTCTATTTTGTAACTTAGAAGTGGCCTAGTTTTGAACTCGGAATTTTAATTGATTAGTAAGTAATGACAAAAGTTGGTTTAAGTCAATTAACACTTGACAATGATAAAGAAACAAAAGCCGAGTCTGTTAGCAGTAATCAAAGCCTTTTTGTTTTATATATTTTCTTTTCAACTTTTGGATGGTGGTCTGAAGGATGGAGATTGTTGTTTTTCTGCTATCCTTCAACCATATGCCAATAGTAGGTAAAGCGGATCAGTGAAGACTGTGGTCATATGTATACAGTGCCTTATTTACGACATTTTATTGTACCACAGTAGGTCAGAAGAACAAATATTTGAAGGCACTTTGGATAGTAGAACCACTACCTCAAGACCAAGAAAGAGGCCATAGACGGGTAGAATAAGAACGGTGACTCCCTTCTCTTGCATCCAAATCAATGCCAAAACCATGCTTCCCATCTAACTTGAAAATGATAGGTGAAGAGCAAGCAATTAGAGATAACGACTGCCGGCTTCGCACCATAAAGGAGTGAGGTTATCATCAATATCCTTACAACTTGCCACGGTTTCCAAGTTTTGATTTGTGGTCATAGTTGAAATGGAGAATGAAGTATTGTGGAAGTTATTTGGCCAACTACCCTTTAGATCTTACCCTTCAAATTCTAGTAATCACCCTGTGGTTGCATTCGAAATTTTATCCATTTTAACTTAATCCTCGATGAGGCCTTTTTAGCATTTTTACGTTGATAATCTTGGTTGTTTTGCTACGCACATACATTCGACAAAAGAATATGCATTTCTATCATTTTGCCTATTTTTTGTAATTGATAATGATTTGTCGATCATAATTTGGATTCTATTATAATTACTTTGCCTTGACTGACAATCTTAAGCTAACTCAAATACAAGATTTTAGTGGATGATAACTAAATAGGACTTTAGTGTAAGATATTTTTCTATGGGATGGACAATAATTGATTACATTTTAACGTTTTAAAGTAACTTATCAGTTAAGCTACTCAAGTTTAATTTAGATAAAGATAATAAAGTGACTTAATAAAGAATCTGAGTTAGTAGGTTGAAATGTAGCGAAAAAAAGGGACCCCAATTAATATGAACCAAACTCATATTGGACCTATGATTGGGAGGCTCAATATGAATACTATAAATATAAGCTTAAGGTCTCCAATAGTCGTTTAAGCAAATCTTGAACGTACTGATACTATGACTCATTCAGAAGTTTACATATTAAGAAAGTTACAGAAACACATTGACTACATCTCGGTGAGCAACTTTCGTGAAGGTGTCAGTAGAATAGCAGAGCACTCATTTCGGCTTAGGAAAGGTCGTCTAAAGTCATGGAACTAAAATCAGTTATTTTTTGCATTTCTTAATTTTTTTCTTTGTCACGTTCGATCTAGTATGCGTAACTAAGACTCATGTTACGCACTACACGTGATATCAGAGCGGTTACATAATCGGATGGACAAAAATGTAAGCTCTTTGGTTTTTTTCCATAAAAACTTCGAAGAAAAATAATTTGTTTTTCAGTTTTTTCTTGCATATAAATGCTTGAATATGTGCTATATGTGGCTAACATCAAAAAATGGGTTGAAAATGACCTGAAACTCGTTGAAAATTGCCATTTTCCAGCAAGGTACGAGAGATCGTTGGGCTTGTGTACGACACGTGCACAATGCACGCACAAAGACCGTGGATATAGGGTGTGTAATGAGCAACGTGTGCTATAGCGAGATGAAGAACGTATGTCACACGTGTGATACACGCGCCAACTCGTGAATAGTACCTGCCTAGAGGTGGTGCACACGCACCAACCATCTATCCAGACACGTGGTGCGTGGGCGAGAATGCATGTCTGGCCCGTGTAATACATGCGCTAGGACAGTGAAGCGTCTATGCGCTTGAGGTGCATGCGCGAGTCAATGTACGTTTGGTAGGTGCAACAGACGCACCTGATGCATGTTTCAACCTTAACTCCAGAAAAAGAAAATAAAGTATTCTAAAGCCAGTTTTGAGTCAATTTGCATGTTTCAACCTTGACATAAGGGAGATATAGGAGGTTTTTGTGTCCCATGTGGTAAGCTTAGTGTACAGTATTGCATGATAGTCACTCTAATTGAGATTTTGTAGGAACAAAAGTCTCAAATAAAGTTCATTGATAATGATTTCATTATTAGTATATGATAATGAGAATTTGCATCCATGGTACATTGTCACATATTGTATGCCTATATAGAATGTGAGCATAACATATAGGTGTATCCTTTAGGTTTGTGGATCTTTTTTAGTGTTGATGATAATGCAGTCACCACAATGACCTTTTGAGTTAGTATTTAGATTGTTCTGCTTGCATATTTAGGGGATGTCTCTGGTCTTATGTTTGGCTATTCTGCCCACAAGTGTTAGCCTTATATGAGATTTTGATATGTGCATAAAGACATTAGATGGAGGAAAGTCGTTTCTTAAATTATCAATTCACCTATAAGTGGTAGTGTCATAAGAGTTAGTGATGTGTACTCTGATTGCTTTTATTTGAAGGTCTAATTTACATGTATTATGTATTCAGCCCATAGGTGTTTCATGATATATGTAATCGAATTCTCGGAACATATACTATTTTATAGTTTTGAGTATCACTGTTATCTTATATTTGTGTTGATCTTTACATTGTCAATTTTGCAATCACCTTTTCTGTAAACAATAAGAATGTCATTTTGCAATCACCTTTTCAATTTTAAAAGGTGGAAAGAGGGCGTAGAGATTGCAATAAAGATGGAGGATATTAATATGGCCATGATTATGGATAGACCATCTCCACCTATATCCGTCATCTTAGAAGCTAATAAAGCAACATATACAGTCTGGGATCAGTTAAACAGAATGTGTTATCTGTCCATTAAGAGATCCATTTTGGACCATCTGCTTAGTGGACTTTCGGACACAAACATAGCAAAGGAATTATTGGATAATGTCTCCCAAAGGTACAGGATCTCGTCTAATACAGAGATAAATACCTTGATCAAGGAGTTGTTCTCTATAAGGTACACTAGAGAAGGGGGACTGTGAGAATACATAATTAGAATGGTCCACCTCTAGAGCAAGTTGAAGGCACTGAATATTTCGATTCTTGATGCTTTAATAGTGCATTTAAACACACTCCCTCCAAAGTTTGGTATTCTTGTCACTACATATAATTCATAGGATGAGGTTTGGAACATCAATGATTTGATTGTCCATTATGTTGCAGAAAAGGAGAGGCTAAAGAATATTCCTTATACAGCCTTGTTTGCATCAACCAAAGGAAAGGGAAAGGTCAAGCCCTAAAGGTTTAAAGATAAAAGACCCAAATTCTCTCCGCATATACATACTGGTCAGTCTAGTATTGTTAAAGGTCCACAAGATATGAAGAATATGAGGTGCTTCTTCTGCAAGAAGAAAGGACATAAAAAGTCCGATTACTAGAAATATAAATCCTGGAAAGAAAAACAAGAACTGTCAGGTAACTCCTTGGCTTATATGATTCAAAAATCTAATCTTACTATAGCCACACCTAGTTTTTGGTGGCTAAATAGTAGAGCATCTAATCATGTTGCCTTCACGATGTAGGAGTTCATTTCCAGGAGAAAGCCAAATAAAAAGGAGGCTAAACTAATGGTTGGCAACAATGAAGAAGTTAGTGCAATGTATTTAGGGGATGTATATTTAAATCTCGATATGGGGTTTGTTCTTGTTGGGTTTTTGCAACGTGGCATAGCTACTATTTTGGAAAACAAAAAACAGAACAGAAGAAAGAAAGAATGAAGGATAAGAGAAGGAACACG
>JAOSBP010000006.1:25474148-25499561 GCA_027563825.1 Erythroxylum mucronatum | reverse complement strand
TCAAATGCTCATAGATTCATTTATACTTTTCATTTATTTCAAGAAATCATACTATATTTTCTCATTTAATTTCATTTTATATTTTCTAATTTCCAAAGAAAGTTCGGGGTCCAACATATGGAACTCCTAAACTCACCAAAGGTGCCTCTACTTAATATCTACTTTCCACTAGATTCACTCTTCGTATCTCTTGTCCTTATACACCCCATCAAAATGATCTTGCTAAATAAAAAATTCATCACATAACTGAAACTGGCCTCACCCTCCTTCATTCCTCTCTCCCCAAGTCTCTCTAGTATGAAGCTTTTACCAATGTTGTTTATCTTATCAATCTCTTACCCATTCTTGTTCTTTATCACAAATCTCCTCATGAAGTCTTCCACTATACTCAACCTAACCTTACTCATCTTTGAGTCTTTAGGTGTGCCTGTTTTCCTTATTTGGGTTCCACTCATGAAGAAAAACTTATACTAAGTCTTTCTTATGTGTTTTTCTTGGTTATGCCTCACAATATAAAGGCTATCGGTGCTTTGATCCCACCACCTTTAAGTTTTATATTTTCCGTCATGTCCTCTTCCTTAACCTCTTCCTCCTCTCCTATTTTTTTACCTTTACCTCTTCCCCGTCCACCTTCCACACCCCCCTCCATCACTTTCTTCTTCTCATCCTATGATCACTCGTACTCAAAGATTACACCTATACCCCTCATCACTTTTTTAATTTCGTTAATTACATTGTCACCATCCCAAACACTCCTTTTGATCCCCAATCCTTTACTCAAGTTAACAAATTTCCTCACAAGTGCCAAGCTATGCTTGATGAGTTTAGCACTCTCCATTGCAATGACACATGGATTCTTGTTCCTCCCCCACCAAACACAAATATTGTCAGTTGTATATGAGTTTTTTTGCACTAAACAAAATCTTAATGGTTCTCTTGAGCATTATAAAACTCATCTTATAGCCGAAGGTTGTCATCAAAGCCCAGGTGTTGATTACACTACTGCTTCAATCCTATTGTCAAACCTACAATTATTCGCATCATCATTACCTTGGTTATGTTTCATAATTGGCCTATTCGTTAACTTGAAGTTAATAATGCCTTTCTTCATGGTTAATTATAGGAACCTATTTACATGTCTCAACCCCCTAACGTTACAGATCCCCACCATCCTCACTATGTTTGTAGACTCTATAAAGCCTTACATGGTCTCAAACAAGCCCTTCGAGCCTTGTTTCATAGCCTAAATCAAAAACTCCTTAAGCTGCACTTTAAGCCCTCCAAGTCTAATACCTCTCTTTTCAATTATACTACCGACTCTCACATAACCTTACTATTAGTTTATGTGGATGATATCTTAGTAATTGGTTTTTCACTCTCCTTCATCATAACACTTATCCATGATCTTATCTATGTCTTTTCTATAAAAGACTTAGGTTTACTTCATCATTTTCTAGGTAACAAAGCCCACCCCACTTCTCAAGGACTTCTTCTCACCCAAATACAATATACCAAAGATATTCTTCTCCTCATTGACTTTGATAAATCTAAATCAATTCATACACCCATCACTCCATCACTTCCATTATCTAAAAATCATGGTGTTCCCCTCTCTGATCCTATTGAATCTCGTAGTATTGTTGGTACACTTCAATATCTTTGTTTCACCCGTCCTAATATTCAATTTGTTGTTAATAAGGTATTTCAATTTTTATAGTGTCTTATTGACATTTACTAGTATGCTGTGAAACGGATTTTACGATATCTCTTCTTCACACCCTCTCATGGTTTTCATTTCAACAAATCTTCCAACCTTTCTTGCAAGCCTATTATGACGTTGATTCCTGGTTGTCCTAATGATCACCATTTTACCTCTGGTTATTGTATCTTCCTTAGGCCTAATCTCATTTTATAGAGCACTAAGAAGCAACCCACTGTTGCTCGATCTAGTGCTGAAGTAGAATACTGCAACATTGCTTTTGCTTCTGCAAAATTATGTTAGATTACTGCTCTTCTTGGTAAATTAGGTTTTGCCAATCTTTCTCCTACTCTCTGGTATGACAATCTCAGTGCTACCTTTTTAGCCTCGAATTTAGTTTCTCATGCTCTTATCAAGCACAATGAAATTGACATTCATTTTGTTAGCGATATAGTCGCCAGCAAAGCTTTATTCATTAGTCATGTTTCATCCTCTGCTCATATCATTGATATTATGATCAAAGCTCTTTCCGCTTAACTTTTCAACAACTTCAAGGAAAGCTCACAATCTAATCCTCTCGAGAGCTTAGGGGGCTGATAACATCTCAGTTATCTTAACCATCATCGATTATATATTTTCTCACTATTTTCACATTTATATATCACTTCTGTTGTAATTCTTTATTTAGTCTTATCTTTATTTTATTTATGCTTATCTATTTTTCATCAAAGATGTATATTAAGGGTTGTTTTCCTCAGTTAATAACACACAACAAAACATTATCATTTCTTCCTATTTCTCTCTTTCAACCCTAATATAACACTGATAAATTAAATACAATTTTTTCATAATCATAAATTATATTAAAGTGTAAGATCAAATATATTATTACACCAAATATAAATTATAGGGAATATCATAAAAGAATTCACAAGTATTCCTAAATATAATTATTTTACTTGAAGAAGGACTTTTCTATCTACTGAAAATTATAAAAGGCCTCATATTTACTTTTAAGGAATAAAAATATAATAACCATTGAGATTAGATAAAATAGCAAAAATTTCTCCGTATGTATAAATTAAATTCTAATGAATGTAGGATTAATGCGATTTTTAGCTGAAAATAACATTTTCTATTTTTTAATTTCTAATTTACATTTCAACAAATTTGAATGAATTAGAATCGAAAAACCATAATGAAATGGCATAAGCATGAGCAACTTGAACTTCCAATGGGTGAGCCCTCCACATTATTGACATAAAAATGGGTTAGCAATCATGGTTGGCCCCGGTACTTTTTGATCATTTCTAATTTTGCAGCAAACGTCTGATGTGATATTCTTTTTGTTGGAGGCAAATGGCTCACCAAATAATTGGTTGCTTGCGGGTCTTGTTATTGAAGTTATCAATTCCCTCTCTCTCCTCTCTCCCTCCAGGTTGTAGTGCTCTCTAGCTTTGGCTTCGAGATTTTTGTGGATATTGACTAAAATAGTAAAGCTCATCATTACTGGACCGTATATTAATTTGATAAGCGAAAATAAAGTCAGGCAAGAAATAAAAGATAAAATTTTAGTAGATACAAGGATAGAGACTAATGAAACGACATGTCTAGCTGACCTATTAACTCATCAAGGATAGAGACTAATGAAACGACATGTCTAGCTGACCTATTAACTCATCAGTTTCATTTGACATTTTTTTTATCAACTTTATTTCTTTAACTCAATCCAAATAAGGCAAAGTTGCTCCCTCTAAAATTAGGCGTTACTTGATGCGGTAAAAGAAATGTTATTGTATAGATCTAGCTACGATCCAAGTTTTGGTTTATAGTGTCCCAGTGTTATTACTCTAATGACTCAAGATGATAACATCAATCACGTAAATGACACTGATCAAATGCAATCGTGAACTGAACGGTCAAATTCCAGAAACAGTTGCTTACAAGAAGGAAAATGTTGTTTGTATTTGCAACTTTAATCTTTTTGATGGACAACATACCAAACTCGATAGCATATGGAGCAAGTGAAAGCGTCCTTCACGTTGTTCATGCTAGTTGCGACCTTATGGAGCGGATAGACAAGACAGACGACGAGAAGGAAAGCGTTGGGGCTTTGACAAGTTATGTTTTATCTCATGTGGAAAGAACCATAGTGGGTTAGTCTATTCTACAGGCATTGACAAGCTAAGTTACATCAATCAACTTTTTTTAGGGTTTTTTTTTCCACAATGGACTTTCGAAAGGATCCTAGATAGGCTGGAACACTGTAGGACTCACTAGCATGGGTAGGGTGGGTAAGGAGCAACGGGTCTCATCATAATCCTTTCCTGAGTTATAATAACAGCCATATTTTCAAAGTCCCTGTCTATTTCAACATCTTAGTCCAAGTACAGTTCTATGAGGTCTAAATCAAGGTTAGACTTGTATGTTGTAGTGGTAATTAATATATATCTGTAATGCTACTAAACCCGATCGATGGAAAAATTAGTATAGATTTTGGTATGTTACAAGTCAAATGAAAGGCTATACTTTGCCTAATTACAGAACTAAGCACTTTCTATCAAAATAACAAAAATAAGTGAAACTTAAATTGAACTCATTAATGACTAGGCTACTATAAGCACAACAAGAACAATGTTCATATTTCTAGTTTCTTATAATTCATCCACCCCAACCCTGGCCTCGATTTGAAGTAAATCGTTTGTTGGGGTGGTGTTGCACCGTGATCCTATTATCGTCACTATTACATTCGTATATTCAAATTTGGATTGATTAGCTTTGCATCAGTCAAAGTAGAATCTCAACATGATCTTAAAATCTAGATTAGTAATTAAGATTTATTGACGGATAATGATTAATAAAAGACAATTTCAATCATCAACAGCACTTTTGTAAGAGTTTCCCATCCAACTATGAACTTCTAATTCATATATTGACAAGAATGTTAACTGTTGGGGGAATATATATAATGCCTTCAGTTGACATTCCAAAACACTATAGCTGCTCCTTAAAAATTAACTACTGCTGTTGCCTTTTAGACAATTCTTCCAGAGCGTATTATGTGCATAGCCACATCAAACTATTTATTCTGTGTCTTCTCTGTAATATCTCCAATTTTCAAAGATGCTTCTTTCTGTATATAAACCAAGTGTCATTGTTAACAAAGTAAAGTTGTAGCTCAACACTCGGAGATTCCTCAATCATATCTTCAGAGCAAGGTTTCTGATAACATTTTTTTAAGTAAATGGTGTATGTGAATGCTCATGGTCCTCATCAATTATTGAGAACCACACGTGTCTCTGTCCCTCGCCTCCTTCCTCAGGTCGAAACATTACGCACATGATTTTAAAACAGTAACTTGATTGAGAAGAGAGCGAGCCACTTTCTTTTTCCTCTTGCAAATTTAAATTCGGTATGGTGGAGCCTTCGCAGACTTTTCTATTGAAGGACCCCGTAAATTAAATTACTAGAAATATATTTAAAAAGTGGGGGTGGGGGACTTTCTTTTCTAAAGCAATTTTTAGGTTGGCACACTTGCTACTTCTTTTGACTATTTAGCACCAACTTACCATTTTATATATATTTATATCTTGTTTAACTTTATATGTTTAGAGAAAGATATATTCCTGTGGCTTCTTCAGGTTTATATGGCAAAACTTTGAAATTCCTATGACCTAGCATGCACGAAAATGAAGTTTCAAAAATAGAAAAAAAGAAAATCTATTTCTATAAAATAAAAGAAACCAACACGTTGGCTAAGAAAAAATTAATGCATAAAAATGTTATTTCATTTTAAATTTAATTCATTATTATTTTAACTACCTATAAAGATATCTGGAACAAACAATCGTCAAAAATAAATATAATACAAACTGAAAAGTATAAAATGGATAAAAGAATTTGAAAAATACATATTTTCAACAAAATTCTGTGAAAAAAAATTGAACTATACTCTTTCATGTTAAGTTGTAATTTACAAAAGAGATTGATTAATAAATAGGTAATGATTACTAAAAAACTATTAACAATTAGCTATTTAATCAATCTCTTTTAAATAATAATTAAAAGTAAACTTATATTTTTATTATTTATAATAATAAATATTGATATTCATCAAATAAAACCGTTGAAATTACAATTTAGGTATAAACTGACTGAGGAGTATACTTGATTAAATTCCCCTTAATAGTTCAACTACTTTGTTCTGTCTTTAATAATTTGTGTATTTTGTTTCTTTCACAAGCAACTTAGCTCAGGATTGCGACACGTTGCCTAATGCTTCAAAAGTTGAAAAGCATCCGGGAGAGGTGATTTTGGAAAGTTATGTTTGTCCTTGAGGAGAAGTTGAGTTCATTCACATACGGTGGGCGATGCTTCCATTCAATTCATCCAATAAGTAAGCATAGAATCTTAGGTATTGTTAGACAAGAGTTGTTGCCACAGTCTGAAGGGGCCATGAATACTTGCCTTTTTAGAGTCATTTCTGACCCACTAAAATTTATTAGACAAGCCAATTTACTCACTATATACGACTGATGATTAGTCCCTATTTTAGTCCACAAATGAAAGTTTTCTTTGATGAATGATCATATTTAGGGCCACCCCCAATCAATCAAAAATCTTCATCTTTCTCTCTAATGTCTTCAGAGGCAGTTGAAATATCATGTCCAAGTTTCCACTCAAGGGTTTTGCAGGACCTTAGCTCTTGAATAAGGACAAGAATAATCTCCATTGCTGGTCCAAGCTCACCACGTATGGTCTTATATTCGACGGAATTAGTTGATCGATAACGTGTATCTCAGTATTTGAATCATTGCTTTCCAATGAATTAAATGGCATGATAGGAGATAGTCCCTTTTTTAAAAAAAATTCTACCACACTTGCTGTTTTTAAATTTGAAGATTGAATTTGAGATGATAACTATTGGATTCTTTTGATCGAAAGTTGGATCTTTAATTCGGAAAAAAGTGAATAATGTGTTTATAAAGTTGAAGATGATTCTATATGCCAACACTTTCCTCTAACTTTTCACTAAAATAATGGAAGCTCTTTCAAAACGTATCCACAATGAAGATAAGGGTTGATTGAAATTATGATTTGTCTATATATAAAAAAAGAAATTTCATTAATTTTAATTTTCCAGAAACAAAAAAAAAAAGTAAACAAGGAAAAGAACGGCTGCTAGTGGCATTTTTCTATATTACCTCTAGTCGTATAGCACTAAAGATATCTTATAAGTATGGATGCTGACTAGGGTTTGGGCTATAGTCACCAATACATTCTTACATACGCACAAAAGTTATAGCAAGGTACACCCTTCTTTTACTTCTAGCTCAATCCAATTCAAGAGCTGGCGTTTTCCAATTCTATATTTGGATAACCAAACTGAATAGTAACTAAGCTTCCCACCAACGCATATACGAGAAGTAGGGTTTTTAAGATGATGAAGAAACGCGTACAAAAACAAGATGGGTCTGGAAGAACAACAACTTCATCTTCTGTGACGGGAAGCGTGCGATACGGTGAGTGTCAGAAGAATCACGCAGCCAACATCGGGGGCTATGCGGTGGATGGCTGCAGAGAATTCATGGCAAGTGGAGAGGAGGGAACTAATGATTCTCTTCTCTGTGCTGCTTGTGGGTGTCACAGGAATTTCCATAGAAGAGAAGTGGAAACTGAGGTGGTCTGTGAGTATTCTCCGCCTAATTCTAGTCGTCGATAGAATTTGATTAAACAAATTGTTAGCTGTTTGTATATTGCTGTTATGGGAAAAGGGAAACCACAGAATTAGTCTTCAGGTGTACTGTTCTCTTTGAAATGTGCTTTAAGGTGTGTACGAAGTATCAAATTTCTTGTTCTTTTGGAGTTCTTCTCAAATCTCAATTATAATTTCTTTTGGAGTTCTTCTCAAATCTCATATGTTTGGCTAACTTATCATAACTTTCAAGTACATATATAGAGATAAGAGATTTCAGTGAGCATCTAAGATGACTTTATTGAAGTTTGATTTGTCAACAAATAGCATAATAACACAGCAAAAATATACGGATGTAGCAATGAAGGAAAATGTGGGTTTTTCCTCATCAATATGTTCAAGCATTTAGCATTTGCCAAAATTTTAGAACCACCAACAGCATGAACGATTGAAATTATAAGCTCATCACTTCCTTAAATTACTTAAGAAAACTCATTTAATATCTAATTCATAATGGCAGTTCATTCCCTTGAATATGAGCTTTAAGTTTCACTCAGTTGCTCCATTTCCAATGGCCTTGAATTTGTGCTGATCAGACAGCAACCTTCAATTGATGCAAACTCGCTTGTGATTTTACTACAGATCAACATAAGACAGGGGGCATGTTAAAAGGGTATAAGTAATTAACTAAGAATGCTTCTTACTCGATCAAGACCTATAGGCTTCTGAGTTTCGAAATTTTAACCTTTATTCGACTATACGTAAAGAATATAGAATTTGTTGCCAGGTAGATGAGCATATCTCTTTAGCTGTTAGATAGTGAAGTTCTGAGTTTTTCAGTTTCATCAGCCTGATTGTTGACAGCTAGATATCTTCCTGGAGTTTGAAAATGAGGTGGATAGCTGAACATGCACATTCTATTTTGTAAGCTTTCTACCCCTTGAAGCTTAGTATATACTCGACCTTGCATTTTTGTAAGCTTTCTAGAGTGAATTTATCTACTATCCGTGTGGGAATTCCGTGTATTGATGAATACATATTCTCTTTATTTCTTGCCCACTAACAGTTTAAGTGTATTTTTCTGATAAAGATAGTTCATCTTGTTTAATTTGCAATATCTAGAATAAATATTATAAAGGTCCACTATCCAATCACCTTTTCTCTAATTCAGTATCTAACTTAAAGGTCACAAAAGTTAAAAAAAAACATAATATATCTCCCCTCTTTTGGATATAGGATTACTAAAAAAAAAGAAAAAAAGAAGATTACACAAAAGAAATAATAATGGAGTACGAAGGAGGAACATACTTTCTATCTTCTTACAAACATGCATCTTTTATTATTTATATTACTATCTTATAATCAATAATGTATAATTTCTAAACGATTCTAAGTAGAAACTCTCATACTATATATAAACAACCATTGTGAATAATATTTCTAAATTGGTTCGTGTGGATCAATAACAATTAAGTCAGGATTGAGCTTGAGTTTGATAAAGTTTTGGATAATTCGATTAAAAATCGATCGAGTTTGAAGCTTTTGGCTTGAATTTGAACCCAATTGAGTTTCACATATTCAATGTGTTAAATGATCGTTTCAACACAATAGCTTAAGTTGTTATATGAGGCCAACTTAATTGGTTTTATATTGTGATGAAACGGTCACTTAACATAGTATCAGAGTCTTTGTGACCAAGTGATCGTGAGTTCAAATTCTACCACCCACCTATTATTTAGCACAAGGTAGAGTGAGCCTGTGCAAGTTTCAAGCCCAAAAGGTTTTCACTTAAGGGGGTGTGTTAGTAAATATATAAAATCAATTAAGTTGACCTCACATAATAGCTTAAGTTATTGTGTTGAAATGGTCATTTAACAAAATGTAACTATTTATTAAAATATAAAATAATATCATTTTTCTGCGAAAGAAGTTCAAGTTTCAAACTGTAACACAAACCATGAAAGTTTAAGCAAAGTTCAATCTGAAGTCTAAGAAAAGACATAGTCTGAATTTGAGTCCAATCTAAAATTAAAAAAAGCTTGAAGTCCATTTCAAAATTTAAAGTAAAAAAGAGTTAAATCTAGCCTAAAATTCGATTAACACAAATTGATCTTATTAATTTTGAGTCAGGCTAAGCTGGATTAGGCCGAACTAAGACATTTTTGTCATTCCTAATAATAGTCACAATAATTGTCAAAATCAATTCTATGTCATTGTATTATGAAGAATTTGTGAGGGTTTTAGGGTTCCTCACAAAATTTTGATTTCACTATAATAAAGAAGCTGATAGATATAGACGTGTAAGATAAGTGTGGTGGTAATTTGTACAATCCTCTTTTATGAAATTTATTGATTTTGTAAAGCTAATGGTAATAAGGAATTAATGTCAACATACATAGACTCATATTATGAGCTTCTAGCAAAGGATGGAAGGTCTCAAAGATGGATATTATAATATGTTTCAATGTCAATTATGTAATTGCCACGAATGGAATCATTATAAATATGCAATTAAGAAGAAAATTTTGATATGTACTTTTACTGCCAAGCACAAATGTTGCCTGATTAGAAAAATGTTAAAATGTCACATTGACAAAGTTAACATTTTTTGGATAACTTTTAATGCCTGAGATGGGGTATGTAATGAATTGTGACCTACTAACTTATATTATTTTCTTTTTATTTCTTGTTATTTCTTTTGCTCCTCAATAAAAGGTTCATAATATGAAAAAGGAAAAAAAAATAGCGCAACCCAAAATCAAAAGTGACATTGCAAGAAAATAACACATTATCGGCGTAAAACATTTCGTAGTAAATTAGTGACGAAAATTGATTTTCCATCGGTAAATTTGTCAGAAAAAATTATTTTTTGCAACCGCCAAAATATCCTTCGATACATGTGGAGAGAAATTATCCCTAAAACTTTTCCGACGGAATATAGCGACGGAATAGTAAAGTTCATCGTAAAAATATGCGGCAATGGTTGGCGGAAAAAATAAGCATTTAAATTACCAATGGAGCCACATTTTCGTCAGTAAAATACCAATAAAGCTGTTGTTCCATCAGTAACTGTCGAATTGTTCATAAATTAAAATGAAGTCGGTTGGTTTTAATCCAAATGACATCGTTTTGAACACCCACTTAAGCAACCTGAAGCCCCCTCTTCTCCCTCCCCTTTGTTATTTTCTCTCTTCTTCCCTATATCAACATCGTCAGTCCCTTTTCCTCCAAAGCATCCAACTTTGATTTTTGCTTGCTTTGGTCCATTGTGCATCATTTTCAAGTAAGTTTGCTTTTGGGTTTATTTTGTCTTCAAAACATTCGTTATTAGATGGTTATATATATGAACGTGGGTGGGTGGGTTTTGTTTTGATGGAATGTGGATATTATGTGTTTTTACCTAATGTGGTTGGTTTATTGTTGTTTGAATGTGTTTTTGTTGGTAAATAATGAAAAATGCAATAGTTTTGTTATTAGTTAGAGACAATTTGAGTTGCCTATGAATTGTTCGATAAAATGACTCTTAGGGATATTAGTGAGACTTGGTTAATGCTTAAACTTGGTTAATGCCTTGGAATCTAAAGAAAATGCCTAGAGTAGTTACATAAGACTTGAAATGGAAAATGAACAATTATATGGAAGGTACTTTGAAACTAGAACCAGTCATCGTAATTAGGATTAGCAAGCCTAAAGTCAATTTAAAGGAGTTAGTATAGAAAAAAGGATAGGATTTCATATAATAGAATAAAATTGCACAATTATATGGAAGGTGATATTTGTGAAACAATTAATGAGCATTTTTATGTATTAATAAGGCATGGTTTGAAAAGAAAGGTAAGTATAGTGCTTTTGTACATTTGGAATCAAATTTTACAAATTTTCCTTTTAATACTTGATGGCTTGAATTTGGTTTTACCAATTATGTCTTAAATATGATGTAGGGATTCCTCATGACCCAAACCATAAACTTAAACGAAAATTCTATATTTATGGGTAATTAAATCAAAGCTCAAGTTGAACCCATTGGAACTTATAATGTGAATTTAGGTATTATACATTATTTATACCTTTATGCTCCTACTATTTCTCAAATTTTAATTTCTTTGTCTAACCTTGATAAAGTTGGATATTCCTTTATGTTTTGAAATGTATGTTGCATTTTATTTAATAATAACGATTTTATTAGTTTCGTGATGGTTTATACAAATTAAAGTTTGAGGATTTTTTTACTGAAACTTTGTTGGCCTTGCATTAAATGTTGGTATTAAACATAGTTTAGTAGAAGAAAGTTTAGCACAATTATGACATAAACATCTAACTAACATATCTAAAGAAAGGATACAAAGATTGTAAAGAATGAAATTATTCTAATTTATATTTTACTTATGTTATTAAATATGTGCATGGTATTAAGAGAAAACATATATGACACGTAATTAAGAAAACCAACACAACAAGCACACAACACCTTGAACTTTTACATATTTTGATATATATGGGCCTTTTGATGTTTCATCTTTTAGTAGGAAAAAGTATTTTATCACTTTTATTGATGATTTCACATTATGGATACGTCTAATTGCTATATGAGAAATCATCATCAATAAATGCCTTAGAGGTGCTTATTAATGAGGGTTAAAATATACTTAAACCAAAAAGTGAAAGTTGTTAGGTCTTATAAAGGTGGAAGGTAAAATGAAATCGGACAATGTCTTGACATATTTGTTAAATTCTTAAAAAGGCATAATGTATGTACCTAATATATAATGTTTGTCACACTGTACCTAATACATAATGTTCATCACACTAAAATACAACAATATTGCATAAAGGCATAAGCATACTTTAATGGATATGGTTAAGAGCATATTGAGTTATTCTTATCTTTCCTTATCATTATGAATATATGCTTTGGAAATTATATTATGTTTATTAAGCATGATTTCTATACCGCAACAAAATTAGGAATTAGCGACGAAAGAAAATAAGAAAATAATATTGTTTATTTTGAAATAGAAATATGTGGACTTGTAGTGGAAGTAACGTTAAAGATTAATGTTATGATAATTTTAAAATTATGATAACATTAATTTTTTATCATAACATTAATTTTTAACATTACTCCCACTAAAAGTCCACATATTTCTATTTCAAAATAAACAATATTATTTTCTGATTTGGCTTGCTAACTATTGAACAAGTATATTATATTAAATATGAAATATTCTTTTTTGCAGGCCCTATATTGTGTTGAAGAGCGTCACTTATCCTTCTTCTTTGTAGCCTGGAGGTGTCCATCCCTCTAGGTAAGTCGTCCAACTAATGTCTGCTTTATGTGTTGCTTTAATAATATAATTTTGATGTATTTGGGTTTTGTGTGAATGCAAAGGAGGTCTTGATTTTGTGTTGTTGTTTAGAATATTCTTATAATCGTTGATGAGTTTTTATGTTCTTCTTTAATAGTCTAAGTATTTACTATATATGGAATGAGTTTAAGATCTTATGGATGATTTGAGGCATAACTAAGTTCCTAGGACAGTATATAGGCTGAAAACCAGTGATGCTGCTCCCGTGAGGCTTATCGGTGAAAAATTCTACAAGTCTAGGAGTCACAACAAGAACTTGCTTTCTTGATTCATAAGTGTAAGAAATGCTACGTACTATAGTATTGAAACCAATTGTAGGAGGTAGATTCAATTAATCAATACCTCAACTTCAATGTGATTAATTCAAACTTAGAATTAACAAAAGAAATTTATAGGTTTAATAGACATGACAGTTCTTTGCATAATAAACCCCGAGGACAATTAAATGCTGAGCCTTGTTTCTTTGCATAATACATTTGTTACATATGACGAGAATGAACCTTTGAATGATCTAAATAATGAATATATTGAAATTTCATCTGGAGAGGATGAGGGAAGCGAGTGATCTGTAAAGGAGCCTGAGTTTGATTTTAATTCTTCAAAAAAAGAAGATAATGATGATTTTGATTTACAATTAAGCGCTGATAACGATTAATTTGTGTTTGTAATATAACATTATATTCAATAAATCAATTATTAAATCAACAATATATTATTATATATTGAATTGAAATTGTTATATTTCTGGAATATTTAATAAAATATGAATTTCAGGTTAAAAAATGGCACCCTAGAGAAAACAGGATATGATGTGACCAAGGTTCAGACCACGATTTGGAGCTAGTTACTATCCAGGTGAAGCATCATATTCTGCAGCTACAACCAAATTAGATGTTGTACTTCCAGCTACTACATTTGCAGATGAGGCATCATCTTTTGTACCTGCTACTACAGCATCTACCACCCCTATGCCAACAAAGATATCAGGGGTAAACAATGCGAATGAAAGAGACGGCCTCCAGCTTAGAGCTGAGGGAGTTATTGGAAGAACTTACTTCACAATTGTCAATAATCTGTAAGTGAAAATACGTGAAACACCATATGTTTATAATTAAGTTACAGGTTTAAATTTAAAAATGATATAAAATTAATTGCTTTTATATTAGGTTAATTCCATCTGGACTGTGCTCAAGAAACATGACATCCAAATTTAAGGAGAAGATTGATCATAAGGTTTATACATGGAAGAATATCTCTCAGGCAACAAAGGATTTTTATTATTAGGAGTTTGAGGTATATAAAATATATATTTTGTATTTTTAATTAATTTTATACATTAATTAGATAAATATTGTAGGTTATAAGTACTTATTATATGCTTGTCCTTTTTTTCAGAAAGAATATTTTGAGATTCTGAATTTAATGCGGTTATTTATAAAGTTTGGGAGAGATGAGCTCGTACACGTTATAGAGACTTTGCTAGTGCAATACATAAGACTGATGTACGGCTTCCTTATATTTTTGAACAAATATGGAATCGTTGGCAGTAGTATTGGATATCACCCGAGGCAATGTCTATTTCAGAGCGTAATTCTACTAACAGACGCGGAGGACCAGGAGGAGAGAGTCTTCCTGTACATATTGGAGAACGTATTACCCACCACGAGCATGCAGAGAGACTTGTAAGTATCTACACTTTACACTTATATTATGATTTTTTTTACTTTGATGTATTTCAATTTAATTTAATGTGTGAATTTTGGAATGAAATAATGTGTATTATGGAGAATGACAATGTTATAAATATCTGGTGCTATATATGGTTATATTGTTGAGTTACTTTCTTAACAGGGGTAAATATCATAAAAATAGAGAAAACTCTATCGAAATTTTTAAAAATTGTAGTTCACTTATAACATTTTATTCTAATATAGGAAAAGTTTATGGGCAGGAAGCCTACACACTGTCAGTTCTTTTTGCACACAGACACTAAGAAGCATGATAGTGTGACCTTCGTCAATACCTGATGTAGAGAACTAAATGTATGTGAGATTTGTGCTTTAATATTAATGCTTAATAACTATCACATATTAACATAAACATTGCCTTCTGATAGGACCAAATATAAGAAAGCATTCAATGACAATCTCAGCAATCTGAAGATGTTGATGAGAGTCAAACCTATCTTCATCCAGTGGGTGGTAGGGATCGTCGTGGAAGGATATTCGGCTTAGGTTCAGTTGCGAACACATGCTATTCGCAATCCCCTACATCCAATACAACAACATCTAGTGGGCGGTCCGCATCCAATGAAGTTCATGAGCTTCGGAGCACAATAAGGCACTGGCAACTCAGTTGCAACAGTCGATGGAGTTCATAGCTTAGTTTCATAATGAGACGGATGAGTTGAAAGGGAAGGACAGCACCTGATCGCAACATTCAGAACATCCACATTCACCAAATGAATATCATAGTTGTATTTATTTCGTATGAATTAAATACTTATTTTTGTACAAAATAATTTTTTATTATCAATTAAGATAATTTTTACTTTATATCACCAATCAACTTTCTGTTTTAACAAATTAAATGTAGAAACAAATCAAAATATTATTAACAAATAACTGATAACTATATAAATTATGCATCAATAATAAAATTATCAAATAAAATTAAATGCAGGGAAAATTAAAAAAAAGTATCAATAAATTTATCGACGGAAAACAAAGTCCATCGGCAAAATGTAAATTCCATCGGTATAGTTACTCGTTACTTTACCAACATAATTACCAAAATCTGTCAGTAAATTTATCGATCGAAATAATCATTCCGTCGCTAAATTTACTGACACCATAAAATAACCATCTTTAATTATAGCGACGAAACAGAAAATATATGTCAGTAAATTAGCGATGGAAAATCTATGCTTCGTTGCACATTATTACCTACGGTCATTTATTCGACGCCATATTCTGTCGGTAAATTTCATTGCTAACTTAGCTTACCGACTGAAAACTTACGCATTTCGTCGCTATTGTCCGTCGTTAAACTCCATTTTTCTTGTAGTGAAAAAAGCCACTAATCATAGTATGAAATGATTCAAATTGCAGCAAGAGAATGATCAAGCAGCAACGTAAAACCTTGTAGACTTTGTATCCTAATAAGTAGTGGTGTGAACCAATGCAAGAACAACCATTAATTATTTTTAAAAGCGAATAGGAATACTAAGGAAAAAGCTTCAATAAGTCAATCAATTCTACTCTTCATCCACTATGATAATATAGAAGAGAATGAGTCATAAGAGGATAACTATACACGTTGAATTGAGATACTAATTCTTGACACAAATGAAAGGTAGTAGACAATTAGGGTATAAATAGATTGAGAAAGAATGTTTATCAAAAGTACTATTAATGTTATTATGCATGATTTTTATATTTTTATAGCTTAATTTTTTTAATTCCACCTTATTACTACATCACTAAATAAGACTTCTAGATAAAGATATATATATCATATCCTAAGCATTGAATATACAAAGAAACTTATAGAAAATACAAAATATTATATTATTATTTATGAACTTAGACATTTATAATTTTTTTTAAAAATATTTCTTAGAAAATTACTAATTAATTTAGTATTCCAATACCTTCTCTTAAATTTTTTTAATATTTTAGATGGTTAATAAATTTGTCAAGTTTGTTTTTACTTGCAACTTTTATAAGAGCATTAATTGCCTAGTTTGAAATGCTAATATGTTCAATCCAAACTTCATTTTTATTTACCAAGTTGTGAATAAAATAACACTGCAACTTATTGTATTTAGTGCCTGTTTGGTTCGGCTTTTGGAAGTCCCAAAAGTACTTTTTCACACCGCAGAAGCTGTTTTAAGGAAAAAATGGTTGTTTGGCTGGAAAAGTAAAAAGTGCTTTTGGAACAGAAACAGCTTTTTTAAAAGCTAGAATACAGCTTTTTGAAAAGCTAAAATTTGGAGCTTTTCAGAAAAGCCCCAAAAACAGCTTTTTCGGGAAGCTGTTTTTAACTTTTAAAATTTGCGTCAATATTTTACGTAAAGAACGCGTCTCTACTGTTTCTTGTCTCTTTTGTTTCTGGCCGACTCTGGTTTTGCTCCTCCTCACGTATCCTCTCCTCTTCAAGTTCAGATTGGTTCATCTTCATTTTTTTTCCTCTTAAAATTTTCGTTAACAACGCAGACGTTCTCTGCGTTGTTAACGCAGACGAACGTCTGCGTTGTTGACGCCGACGCAGACGTTCGTCTCTGCGTTGTTGACGCCGACGCAGACGTTCGTCTGCGTTGTTAACGCAGACGTTCGTTAAGAACGTCTGTGTTAACACCATTTTATAAGATTGAAGAAACTGAGAGTGAAGATTCTATGGCTTGGCAACAGTTCCAAAGGCGTCACTCTTCCAGTAGATTCTTCAAGGTTTGATCTTTTTTTTCGTTTTTTGTCTTATAAATTTTAGTTTGATCTTCCTCTTCGTTTATGGGTTTCTGACATTGTGTTCATTACGTGAGTTTTGTAGGAGAGAAGGTACTTGTTGAAGGAAGCTGCGGTGCTTATAGATTGGATTAGCATCGGAGGCTGCGGTGCTTCTGAGGTTACTGGTTTGTTCTTAAATTCCATTTGTTTACAGATTGGATTAGCATCACCGGTGAATAATATTTAATTTGGTAATACTGTATGTTTATTCAGATGTTAAACAATGTGGTACAGTAGATATGTTGGGTCCACACTCTTCAAAAGAAAGGGATTGTTGTATTGGTGGGGTTGATTTTGTTACCTTGGTATCTTTTTCTGGGTTTGATTTTGTTTTTACCATTTTTACGATATTGACTCGGTGTTGATGTAGAATCTCATTGCTGATAGATTTCTTCTTAAAAGGTGTAAGCATATCTATTGCTGGCCAGAAATTTTGAATATTTAGTGAATCTGCGTAAGGAATTATGGTAAAAAAGTGAACTTTAAGTTCTTGGGTACAAACTTGCTCTTAATACATGTATAGGTGATTTGTTGAGTTGATTAAACTCATGTGAGGATGGTGGTGATTCAATAGGGGAATCAGATTTTCTGGTTTCTGCATTATTGGTATAGGGGTTGTTCTCAAATGTATTTGTTTTTTCCAGGTAGTGTCAAAACCCCCATGGATTTGTCTGAGGAGGAATGGAACAATGTGTTCAGAACAAATTTAACAGGATCATGGCTGGTGTCGAAGTATGTCTGTACGAGAATGATTAATGCCAAAATTGGAGGGTCAGTTATTAACATTTCATCAATTTCTGGTCTCAATCGCGGGCATTTGGCTGGAGGTGTTGCATATGCTTCTTCAAAAGCCGGTTTAAACACGATGACAAAGGTGATTATATCATTTGACATGATTCTGTAGCGATTCAATTGTTTTGATTGGATTGTCGTGCTTGCTGGTTGCTGAATGCGATTATATCATTTGGCATGATGGCTGTTGCAATTGCAATGACGTTGCTTTATTTTGATTTTGTGTTTACAACCCGGTTGCCAAATTTGATATCTCAGAGTGTTTATATACACAGGTGGCTCTGTGCATATCCAATCAATAAGGATTTTGGTACAGTTATGGTGGATGAATATGCAACCACATAACCACACCAAAACGATGTGTTCTGATGAAAAGTTGGTGGAGGGGAATAAAGGAGTAGGAATAATTAGGCGGCATGATAAAGTGAGAATGAAAAAAGAGCTTCAGTGAAGATGGACCACAGATACCAATCGATCATGGATGGTCTTTTGGTAATTGTGAATACAATAAGCAAGGGCTCTACCAGCTGAAAATATTCGAAAGAGATACTGTCTAATACAATTGCAGGAGCTGATATGGAACATGTAGTTGTAACCTTTAATATTTAGTCTTTCTGAACACGATTATATTTAAAGATTATATGGAAACAAGGTGTTTATTAAGAATCTATGGAGACTTAATTCGTCTTCGTTGATAGATCTGCCTAACTCAACAGGAATAAGTTGATGGCTAGTTAGCTGTTTATGAAGTTCATTAGAGAAAAAGAATTTTCACCATTGACAAGAAGGGAAGATCTAATTCTATGTTCATATATAGTAATTTGTTACCTTCAATTCGTCTGAAATCAGATGAACTCTTAGGTAGAAGTATCGCTGATCAGCCAATATTCAGGTCTGCTACGAATTCATGTCCTTGTTCTTTCCTTTCTGATATCTTTTAAACATCTTACCAAGAGGTGGAGTGTCCCTATTGATATGTAAACTATCCTTCTGCTAAACCTGAGTTTGATATCCTTTAAAATATTTACCGAGTTCTTAAGTTTTGTTACTATTTTTTGGATTGGGTTTACTGATGATTAACACCAGAGGATTACTGATGACTAACTTGATGGGAATATCAGATCATGGCTCTGGAATTAGGGGCACACAAGATCAGGGTGAACTCAATATCACCTGGAATATTCAAGTCAGAGATCACTCAGGCTCTTATGCAAAAGAAATGGCTGAATAATGTTGCTCGAAAAAGCGTCCCTCTTAGAACCTACGGCACCTCTGATCCGGCATTGACATCGCTTGTTCGGTACTTACTCCACGACTTATCTGAGTATGTCACAGGCAATATTTTCATTGTTGATGCAGGGGCTACCCTTCCTGGTGTTCCTATATTTTCTTCGCTTTGAATCTTATGGTCACAATGTTCTTTATATACATGATGAACTTTGCATACCAGTTTGAGATGCTAATGAAGAATAAAAAAGTTGATTGATTTATAGTTTTCACTATTGAGAATCAATCGATTCGATTTAATTTTTTAATCATTAAATTTAACTAAAATTATGTTGTTTCGGTTTAAATGTTTAGCAAGTTTAAATTGATTTTTGGGCCGACCTTCAAACTTGAATTTTATCAAAAATTTAATCAATCCGAAATTAATCTATTAATTTTAGGCCATTAATCTTAATGGTTGACAATAATTCAAAAGGCTGATTTAGGAATCATGTTATATGTTGGAGTTGATTTTCTTTTTTTTATGACAAAATGTCTTACACTAAGTGTTACACTCATAATGGCATTTTACATTCTCTATTGGATGACATGAAAAATGTGGTAAAGTGGATTATTAGTTCATTTTTAAAGGAAGTTAACATTCACTAACAACATCATTAAACTTCATTCCCAAGTATCAAAACATATGTTTAATTAAAGGGATAATTAATCCTAAATTATTAAATCTTTTGAAATTTTTTAAATTTAGTACTTAAGTTTTAAAAATTTTCAATTGAGTAACTAATATTTTAGAATCTTAACAATTCACTTAAAAATAATAGTTTTTGTCAATGTTTTAAAAACTGGACCGGACCGGACCGTCCGACCATAAAAAGTTTGAATCAGTCAATGGTCCGGTTCGGTTTCACTTAATAACCTCTCTATATTCAATCTTTTTCAATCGAACCGGACCGAACCGGTCTGGTTCGGTTTTAAACCATTGTTCGGTGTAGCCCCCAACTCTGTCATCTTCCATACAACCCTCGTTCGGTGTAGCCCCCAACTCCATCATCTTCCATATAAGACCTTTCAATCCGCTAGCAACATCTTCATTCTGTAACTAATAACGTCCCTCGAGAACATAAGATTATCACTTCATTGTAAGATGGAACCAAGTTTCAATAAATTTGAGTCAAAAATTTCTATTAAAAGATAACCTTCAAAGTGATAAGAATTGGGAAATAATGAGATAGAAGAGGCCAACACATCAAAGGAACTACAGTACCACTGAAACACCCATGAGCAATGGCGGAGCCATAGTGGGGGCAAGTGGGGCAAGTGCCCCCACTGACTCCAAAAAATTTTACTTAAAAAAATTATTATTTTAAATTTTGATGGTATAAAAAAAATAAAATTTTGACTCAAATAAAATTTTGCCCTAACTTAAAAAATTTTCTGAATCCACCTCTGCCCGAGCACTCCTACGAAGCACAATGGTAAGATGCTTCCCCACTTGCTGCCATTAACACCACTAGTAAAATCCCCATCATCTGAATGTAGTAGAAGAAGGTGATGCAAATACTTTAAATGAAAGCATAATTTACGAATCTTTCAATAGCGTTGGAGAATTTGGAGCTTTTGACGACGATGAGACACAACTTCCTTCAAAAATACAATTTTGTTTTTTATTGTTATTTTAATATTTATATTAAACTTATATTTATTTATTATTAATTCATTATATAATGATTGACATTGGTGTATTTTTATTTCAATAAAATATTTTATTTTTACTTATTCTTATAAGTTTTACTTCTTATTTGTTATATAATAGTTTTATAGCGGTTCACTACCGGTTGAACTTCTAAACCTTAAACCTTTTCTTCGATCGGTTCGATATCCGATCTGGTTTTTAAAACATTGTATTTAACACATACGTGATTGCCGCAGTTGCTGAATAATTCATCATTAGTCCATCGTCAACGACCAGCATCTTCATCTACTCATCAACGAATCTCATCCTCACCGTCTTAAGTAGGAGTTCAGGTTGGAGATTCTGTCGGGGTTTATGAATTTTTTTTGGATACATTGTTGTTTTAAGCATTTTTAAATATTTTAAAACCAATGTTTTTGTTCTTACATATCAGTTAAAAGAAAGGTTGAGGTCAACTCATATGGTCACATTAACTAATGGAATGTAATATATATATGTATATATGTGTGTATATATATATATATGTATGTATGTATGTATGTATGTACGTATGTATATGTATATTATATTATATTTGAAACATTGGAAGCTGATATGTTAAATTGATTTTTCTAAAAGTTGTAGGTAGTATCGAAAAATTAAGGAAATTTTTTTGATTCAGTAAGTAATTAACCTTATATTTAAGATTGTGAACAACCTAAAAATCTTCAATCTTCATCTTGTAGTTCATTTAAATGGAATCCATCAAATTGATCTAACTAATATTTCCTCAATTAATTGGAGAATGAAGCTTATCCTCAACAACTTGTAACATCAAACGTAAGTGTATAAACCAAAAAAAGAGAATGCCTTAAGGTCAATGCAAGATTGCTTAGGGCAACACCTTTTTTTGTTTCCATTGTACTTAGGACAGCCATTTCTGTCTGAAGAGAAAGAGTCTACTCGTTCATATTTACAGGTGCTTTGTCGTACTTCTTAGTTTTTATACATCTCTTTATGGCAATGGAGAATTAAGCTTTCATTAGCTCCGTTGTAAAACTTCTACATTATCTTTTTCCCTCTGCCGATAAGTAAACATGCTTTTTATTTTATTTTTGGTGAAATTACAAATGTGCACGAACTATTTTCTGGGTTTATACTTATCTATATGTTAAACTTGATAATTATTAAAAAAAGATGTATCTTCACGTCGTTCTATCACAACTCGTCTTGTATTTTCTTATTATTTTCTATCTTCCTCTCTTTGCTTCTTTCAGCCACCTGATAAGTGTTTAATCATTCATGTTTTATATTTATATTTAGTGCATTTCTTTGAGAGTTTTTATTGTTTTTGATACTTAGTTCTTTCATATTTTTGTTTTCAGTTTATAATTAACTTATTCGGAATAAAATGAATAAATTCAAACAAGTTTGAAGTATTCTGGAGCTATTTTTGACCAAGTTATAAAGCTTTATGACAAGTATATGGCTGTGTTTTAAGAGTCTGAGGTGTGTTGATTGATTCTTGTAGTACACGCTCATATTCAAGAGGTAGACATTCATGTTGACTGTTGAAGAGCTTGTGTTCATAACATATGTTTGTGTTCATTCACGTGTTTGCTCCAAAAAGAATTTTGTATCTTTTTTAAAGTACAAAGCTTAGTACATTTCCGTCTACTTGTTCGTATATCATCTAGAGTCTGAATTTCAATATTAAAAAGCAAACTTGAAAGGTAGAAGGGGAAGGAAGCTTAAAAGGCACAATTGGAAGACCTAAAATGGTAGAAAGAACGAAGAATAAGCTAGGATATGTATTTGGAGTGGATCCATCAATCTAAAATTAATTTGTTGAAGATTAAAAAGGATTTCATCATGATTCTTTTGATTTTCTATTTTTCTTTAGCTTTAAGTCTATATCTTTCATTATAAGGAACTAGATCTTAATGGTACCTACATAAAATCAACCTAAGAGTAGATTTTGTAGTGATTTAATCTTTAACTTCATTGAGATTCTATTGTATGTTTTTTTAATTATTTTTAATGAATATTATCGATATATTAATTCATATTTGATTTTATGCAATTGAGATTGATTAATCCTCTATTTGAATTGATCTTGCATAATCGAAAAGAGTTGCATGCGATCCTAATTATAGGTTGACATAAATCATTTAGATTAAGGTCTAATATAATAGAGGAATTCATAAATTGGGTAATGCATTCCTAGGAGTTTTAATTAGAAAGAGATTTCAATTAATCAACCTAAGAATATTAGTTGAGAATAATATTGAGAAAGATATTGGCATAATTGAAGAATTTTCATAGTTCAATGAACTACATTAAATTTGATGTTTAAGTCTTATTTGCATGATAAGTACTAGGGGCAATTTATAATTTGAGTACCACTATCTTTGTTGATTGTTTCTTAGTCTAATCTTTATTATAGTTAATTAATTGTGTTAATTGATTTTAGTTTATTATTTAATTTTAATTTTAATTAATCACTATCTCTATTATTTGTCAGTTAGATACTAGGAAAAGGGATACTACTAGTACTCATAGTCTTTGTGGGATTGACATTTGGTACTTAATAACCCATATTATAGAAGCGATAGGTACACTTGCTTAGAAAGATCTACAGGGTAAGACATCAAATGCAACAAGTGTTTTATACCATTGTTGGGGACCAGGATATTAGGAATTCTTGATTTCTATTAATCCATCCATTATTCTTCTTTTATTTTTTTATTTTTAAATGTTGACTCATTTTTATTATATTACTATTTTAGGAGCTTGGCTTATTTATAACCTAAAACAATCCATATGATTTTAATGAAGAAGATCCAACAATTGAGAGAACAGTTATTAGAATCTCAGAATATGACTTAAACAGAAGCAAGAAGAGTTAGAGCAAGAATTTGAAGTCAAGTAACCAGTAAGCATGGTGGAATTGTAGAAGAATATGTTTGAATATACAAGGCCATGATTGACTAGAACTAAATCCAGTATCATTAAGCCAATTATTGCAACCAATAATTTTTAGATAGAGGAAAATATCATTTAGATGGTGCAACATTTTATTCAGTTTAATAAACTGGTAGTAAGATAAAGACTTGAGCACTCATATAACTTTTTTTTAATATATCTACGATACAATTAAGATTAATGGAGCCACTGATGACATAATCAAATTGAGACTGTTTCCCTTTTCGCTGAGGAATCAGGCTAAAAAAGTGATTGAATTCTCTACTTAGGTGATCTATCACAACATGAGACCAAATGTTGGGCCCCGTTTTCGAAGCCCAACGATCGGTTCAGAATTGAAGCACATAAATATAAGCAGAATTCCTAAACTCTGTTTAACCCTCAAAGACAAGCCCTCACTATCTAGGATCTCAAGCCCAAAGGCAAGCCCACAAAATAAAGATCACAAAAACTAAATTTGACCTTTGAAAATGGTACCTTTCGGTTTCTAGGTTATGTAGAACCAAGAATTACCTAAATTGGTGCTTTATAGCTCAAGATATGCTTCTAAACTAAACTCATTACCCGACCAAGCTCTCCAACCCGACCACTCACTTGAAAATAATCAAATTTCTTGAATTGGAAACCAATGACCATGAAAATTTAGGGAAAGGTAGGAAAATGTGTTAGAAAACTAACGCCACAAGAATCGCCTCAAATGGAGGTCGGACGAAGGATATATGGCCCAAAAAGCCCAACCGGTTCATATCCTGATTTCTATTTGACATACTTTAGACAAACCGCCATAACTTTTGCTACAAATGTCGGATTGACTTAAGTTTTATACCAATTAATATGTACTCATCTGGATCTACAACTTTCATGAAGACCAAAAATTTAAATTCGGAAGATAAGGGGGTAAAATCACACGGACCGTGTGAAATCACACAGTCTGCCCGTGTGACTCTCGGGTGGAAATGGTGCGAGGGCTGGAATTCACACGGTCCGTGTGAATTCACACGGGCTGACCGTGTGACTCTCGGCCCTCACTTAATTTTCACCCTAAAAGTCCCCCTTTCAAGCTCCTAAACCCCTCCTAACATTTCCATACCTTAAACCCTTTTCTAACACCATAAAAACCACTCCAAACTCATTCAACAACATCAAACAACATTAAATCTCAACTCCAAATCATTCATCACATACATTCAACCCAATAACAACAAGCTATCCTTCTAACACCAATATCCATTTGACATCTCCATTTAAGGGTAAACACATGCATCCAACTCAATTAAAAAGGGACATAATCACACAAACTTCCCAACTCAACTCAATTAACTCATGTCAAACCCAATCTCTAATTATCCACCATAGCTAACAAGTTCATAGTTCCCATTCAACTTCATCACTTACAATGCTCAAATTACACAATTTCAATATCCCAATTCATCATACAACCTCTCCATACAACAAGCTATCTAATCACATAC
>JAOSBP010000006.1:25455682-25474048 GCA_027563825.1 Erythroxylum mucronatum | reverse complement strand
TACCAGGATGGGTGACCTCCTGGGAAGTCCTGTGGAAAAACAAAACCTTGAGGTCTCGAGTTCGAATGGTGGTAGTGTATACCCGGAGGGCTCTCCTCTCACAGCGAACTCGAGAGGGTATAGTGCATACCCTGAGGGCTCTCCTACCCCTTTACCAAAGAGGACAATATCTGCAAGCGGGTGGGCGCGAGGCCCTAGAGGCCGAGGTCCTACACTAGGCACATGATTGAGATCATAAACAACAGTCCTCAAAGTGTCTCCCTACAAGAACTCTGGTAAGGTGGAGTGACTAAGTATACACCTAACTATCTCCATGAGAGTACGATTTCGTCTCTCTACAATCCCATTTTGCTAAGGAGTGCCAGGCATGGTATATTGTGTTTCAATTCCACAATCCTGAAAGTATCTAGCAAAAGGGCCAGGGTTTTTACTAGTTTTATCATACCGACCATAATACTCACCACCTCTATCAGATCTTACATATTTGATTTGCTCCTAAGTTGCAATTCAATAACATTTTTCAGTGTTTTAAAGGCATCCAAGGATTCAGATTTCTCATGAAATAATTCAATCCAACCATACCGAGAAAAATCATCAATAAAGGTGAAGAAGTACCTGTGGCCTCCCATGGCAACAGGAGTAATAGGTTCACAGATGTCCGTATGAATTATCTATAATGGTTACTCTTTCCTAGTCATTTTCTCCTTCTTACTTTAGTTGTTAACTTCCCTTTTATGCAATCAACACAAGTGTCAAAATCAGAAAAGTCTAGATTATGTAAAATAGTTTCCTTAATCAACCTCTCCATTCTCTCCTTAGAGATATGTCCCAACTATTTTTGCCACAGATTAAAATATTTTTTAGTAACTTTCCCACGTTTCTTTCCAGCAACAACATTAACATCATCAGGTGGTCAGTCAAAACGAGAAGAACTAGTAATTAGCATAAACAATCTATCACGCATAATTGTAGAACCAACAACAGTATAATCATAATAAAAAAACAATACCATTATTGATTATATGGAAAATGTATCCACAACTATGTAAAATAGAAACTGAAATCAAATTCCTTCTCATAAAAGGCACATAAACAGTATCTTTCAAAAGCAAATCATCTCTACTACTTAACTTCAAGGAAACTACTCCTATGTGCTCAATATTAATATTAAATCTATTTCCTAGTTACACCGTCAACTCTCCTTTATTTGGTTTCTGCCTACTTTTGAACTCCTTCAATGAGTTCGTTACATGAATAGTTGCACCAGTGTCTAACCACCATGAATTAGGAGGAATATCAACCAGATTTGATTCAAAACAAACAAAGATTTGAGGTATATTTTTCTTCTTTGCTAACCAATTCTTAAACTTCACACAATCACGCTGCCTATGCCCATGTTCTTGACAAAAATTGCAGTTTCCATTAAAAACAAGCTTAGGCTTAGCACCAGAACTCTCACTAGGCCCAGAAGGTAATGCAGGTTTATCATTCCCCTTCTTCTTAAATTGAAGCTTACCCTGTTTGTTTCTATAAAATTTCTTCTTGTCACCACTCTTGTGAGAAGTGTGATGAACACTGTGGGACTTTCCCTTCTTCATAGTATGCTTCTTTTGAATAAGAATGGAAATCAATTCATCAATGCTCCATTCATCTTTCTGAGCATGATAAGTACTCCTAAGAACATAAAACTCAGATGGAAGAGATTCAAACACCTGCCAGATCAGACAATCCTCTCCCAACACAATTTTCATAGCCTTCAACTTGTTATACCAGTTCACAAGCTTCATAACATGCTCACGAACACCACCCACACCATCACACTTGGTTTTAGACAGAAGAGACCAGTAATTAGAGTTTTCAGTCTTATCAAACTTTTGGAATTTTTCATCAACAGTCTTGGGATAATTTTTGGCATTATCAGTTTCTGTGATGCTCTCTTTAATAGTCTTCTCCATTGTCTACTTGATGGTCATCAAACTGACCTTGTTATAACAAACCCACTTATCATATTTAGCTTTATCTGTAGCGGAACTCTCAGTAGTGGGTTATGCAAGCTCATCCTCAAGGAGAGCAACATCAACATTAGAAACTGCCAAAAAAGGATTCAAAGATTCAAGCTAGTCCTCATAATTGGTTCCATTCAGCTTAATCACATAATTGAAACTTGGAAATTGGTACAAAGTAAGGAGCTTTAGCAAATGTATCAACAATTAGCAAAATTGGGCAAATAACACAGCTGAGTTCTCACGCAATTGCAATCCTGCCTAAGGGTTCCGAATTACAATACAGATCACCCAGAACATTAAATTATGCCTTAAAGCTAATATTGATATGATATTGAAAACTTAAAGAAATAATTCAATGAATTAAACAAAGCATTAGAAACCACATTGATAAAGACAAATCGATAGGGTAAGTGCATCTTTAACATAGTATCTAATGTATGCCCAATAATAACATCACAATAGCATTTGTAATAATTGGTCTCACGATAGGCGAGCTCACAATTATACAAAGTGAATGACAATAGTCCAATAACATATCTCAAGATTTCCCCATAAGTGCCAGTTAGCACCACAATTACAAAATTAATTATAGTAATCATATAATATAGCATTATATGTATAAACTACATCCAACATTAATTTTGGTGCATAACTATACTACCACTGAGAGTACACAAGACCCCACAAGCCCAAAAAAAAACCAAAAATAAGTACAAAAATTTTCAAGAAAAAATTTGGAGAGTACATTATATTTTTATTAAATTTAAAATTCGAGAAAAATAAAAATAAATATGTCTATTATCCAAAAATTTTAGAAAAATATCATTAATTAGAATTGGGCAAGTGGAGCAAACAAGAAAAATTTGGGACAAAATGGCCATGGGAGCAGGCCGCACGTACGTCCACGTGCCACCGTCGCTCGCGGGGAAGGCCAGACGGGTCTGGTGTCGTCTTCCTTGCCTGAAACCTTGGAATCCATGTCGTTCAACCTGGTTTGCGACCCGGTTCTGAAAGCCATCCATAACTCGCTCAATTTGGATCCGTTTTCAACGAAATTAGTGTCATTAGATTTATAATTTAACGATCTATCAAACCCCGCAATCAATTTCATGAAAAAGCTACTGAAAAGGGTTCAGAAAAATTTGAATTTGGTTTGGTTCGAGTTCTGGGTTTTTACAGAACAAACAGAAAATTCAACATACTTATCACATGATTTAACATCAAATCAAAACAAATCAACAACAACAAAATAGATTCCAAAGAAAGCAATTAACACAAACGACAACCCCAAATTTCATAAAAATAAGCATCTCGAAAATTACCCAAAATTAGCAGTTACAATTAGAGTTAATTGAGCTCTAATACCAATTGAAAAATAATCAATATGAAATTATAGATTAATTTCATAATTAATCAACACAATTAGACTAACCCTATGATTGCAACATGCTAGATTCAAGAATTGTATGGACAAATACCTAGAAATTGAGAAACAATTGAGTCTATTGTTGTTTTCTGTGAAGCAGAGTGACAGAGACGCAAAGGATTGACTACTATTATTCTAAACCCTAGTTAGAAACCCATACAGTTCTCAATGGGGCGACTGTATTTAAGGTTGACTAACAATAGGGCCTCCTGTGCATTACAATACATGGGCCAAGCCTACCCATCATAACAAGCCCATAAACACTGGCTCAATGACACATTTGAGAGAAGTACCAAGCCCAATTAGAAAAGTAATCGTTGTTTTGGGCTAAATACAACAAATACTCGAATTATCTTGACATCTAATTAATCAGGGTTTGTACAAAATTATATTTATCATACAAGTCCACAAAATTAATGATAAAATCCTATCAATTTTTCAATCATCTAAATGATCCAGCTTAATCACTACATGTAGCCTACTAACTTATTGTCTTATTCTCTTCTATATTTGATCTCAAGCTTCTTGTTCCTTTCAAGAAACAGAATATTCTTTTTGTAGACTTTAAATAAAATTTGCTTGGATTATTCATGAATTTCAAGACATAACTCACAGCTTATAAGATTTCAAACCTAATATTAGTACGATAGATCAATGATCCAACTAGGCTTCTAAGAACTTTTGGATCTGCATTATATATTCCATCACTACTTTGTAACTTCTCATACATTGACTTATAAGACTCTATATGAAATATTTTGAGATGACATTTAATATATTTTCTGAAGGATGAAAATCTCTCCTTTAGATTTCTTTACGTGAATACTAAAAGAATATTCCACGTACCTAAATATTATTGATCTCAAAATTTTGCATGATGGTATGTTTACATTCATCAAACACCTTTAAATTTATGCTACTAGATATCAAATCATCTATGTATATAAACACGCCATAAGAAAGACATAATTATTCTCTATTTTCAAATAAAGAGATGACTTATTTTGACTTATGAAAAATAAGTCTAAAAATAGCTTTTCAAACTTGAGAATCCTATAATTATGTAAACGATTGTAATTATATAGTCATAGCTATGTTGTATAGTTCGGAACTTTTCTCTTTTCTCTAACAGTGTCTCCATAACTTCTTATTTTGTTGACAATCTTTAAGCCTCTTAAGAAAAAATCTAAACCTTATCAAACTTCTTCATTTTTCATATTAACAAAATCTCTCTCAATCGTTTAAAGCTTAATCACAATGATTATGTTAGATCCTTGGACATCTTTTCTCAAAAAGCTATGACTCTTTTTCCTTTTTCATCCTAAAAATTCTCAGATAAATTGGCTTACTCTCGTCTTATTGGATGATTCTCAACGATAATATATTTCTTTCGCCTTTTCTTGAATTCCTTTAACTCTGCACTTTGATCTGTTATAATTTTTGCCTTATTTTAACGTTTTAAATCTTTCATAATGTTATCTTAATATATTCAAGACTTAGTATTTTGCAATGATTAAAAAACTCAACTAATTCAGCATGTTCAATTATAAAAAGTTAGAACCTTTCAACTTTTCTGTTTGATTTTCAACATTCCGGTTCAATTTACTTTAATAATAAAAATTGATTAGTTTATTAATTAATTGGTCAATTTGTAAATTAATAAGTTTTTATAAACTAAAATAAATCAATTAATTTTTATTTAACAATCTCTTTTTTCAATTAAACTTCAAATTCTTTGATAAATAAGGATAATATCTTTTAATCATATTTTAAATTCCTTAATTTAATCAATATTTAACCACTTTTGTAACGATCTAATACTAATTGAATCTTTTAAACTTTAAACCTCTTATCTTATTCGTTTAACTTCCGAACCAATTTTTAAAATATTAGTATTTTGTTTATTTTTGCAAGGTAAGGTTTGAAGATGCTATTTGAATGGAAAACAGATTGGGGTTTAATTCAAATTTGAAAATTTAAATGAAGGAGAAATATCAATAATAAATAAAGGTGAATCAAGTAAATTTGGACTAACAAAATATTGTAAAATCTAGGATAAGTATTCCACTAGATTAAATGCAACCGTGCATGTTATGTTATCTTACTTCTATAGTCTTCCTTTTTTAAACGTTATTGTTTAATTAAATTTTGGATTGTATTTAAGGTTGTTAAGTAATAAGGGTTAATTAAATTATGTATTTTCAATTAACTAATCCTAAAAAAAGACCATTATTTAGTATCACATCAAGTATATGATTAATGAAATAATTCTTTTGTGACAATAATTAATCATAGTTGCAAGGGTGGATGTAACAGTAAATTAAGGTTCGATTTATTGACAACTTTCATTTTATTATTTGTAACAATTGACAAATACGAATTTGTTGTGGAATCAACTCCTACTTCCCCTTATTATATTTATTTAATTGCAAGAATTTAGAAATTAATTTGAGGTACAGACGACAATATATGCCACCACACTCTCCACAACATTCCACTTCTTTTATAAGATGAATATTATTACCATTTGCGAACTCCAAAATCATAGTGTTCTTTATCAAATATGAGATTTGATTTACATAAATGGAGAATGACATGGTGGCACTAACCAAAATTAAGCATGAGTGCTGAAAAATACCCTAATTCTAAAATTTGTTGGTACCAACAGAATGTAGTAGGAAATTAAGATAAAAATAGATTGGGAAAAGTGTTTTTGAAAATATACTACTACAAGTAGAACTGTAGAATTTTTATATTTTGTATTTTCTGACTTCCACCTTATTAGTACATCAAAACTATTTATAATAATTAAATGAGGCTTTCATAAAAAAGGTACATTATATTCTAAGCATTAGATATATAAAAAAATTATTATAAGAAATACGAAGGTCATACTATTTATAAACTTTTTTTTTGGTAAATAAAACTTATATATTCATGACCTCTAATAAAAAATTACTTATTAAAAATTACTAATTAGTTTAATTTTCCAATACTAATTTATACCAATCGTTTGAAAACCGTACGGCTTGCAAAATTACATGTTCTTATTTGTTTCTTGGGCGTTATATAAACTTTTATTCAACTTAGCAAGACCGATGTTGCAGTTATTCTATCTCACTCAATGATAATATATATATATATTGTATCTTACAATTTTTCCTCCCGGTGCAAACAAAAAGTATTCTTGACTTGGGTTAAGCAAGTTGAGTGGTAACCATTCTTCTAAGCCTATACATGTTCATGATTTAAAAATATCCAGATTAGGTCCAATTGGACCGTCAATCGACAGGGTTTGTTAGCCAACCTGATCGTGTTGATATATTGCGGGGACCTTCCATTATTGAGAACACGAAAGAAATATAGATATGTCCCTTTGCTTGAGACTAAAAAAAGCAGAATCACTATAATTTTAAGCTATTTCAAGGAATTGTCGTCAGAAATAATGGAGTTTGCAATGAAAGGGGCTATGAACATTAAGAGGTTGTGATTACAAGGAGACCTTTAAATGTTATAGGGTGGCTACGCTTGTGGATTGGATTAGACCACAGTTGCCTCACACCCTGAACAGCAATCGACTCTCCTTCGGCCGGGAAAAGAAACGGCAAAAGGAGTCAGATGAGAGCACTTTCTGTGTGGTTAAGTTAAAAGGAATATTAGACCTTCCCATGGATTGTTATTCTTGTCAAAGTGCAATTTTTTCTTATGGGCTTAGAAGAGATTACAGAATGACTATGTTAGCAGGCCCTCCATTGGTTATGATATCCAACTTAGAAAGTACGAGGAAGTTCGAAAGCTTTTAATATTATGAAAAGTTCTACAGTTTCACATGGTCTGTTTTATCTCCAGGATATATTTCGGATCTAACATGTTCCTATTTACTGCTTCACATGCTATTGTTCTCTCTATTAAGTCTTTGACGTTTACATATACCTGGTACGTATTTCTCAATCTCAGAAGTCTACCACTCTGCTCCAAATTCTAATGGCTCTCTAAACCTATTAACATCACAAAATTTGGGGCATCTACTTCCGTCATTACCATCAATAGACTGACTGTTTGCATTAGAGAAGTCGTTCGTCTATCGTTTAGATCAGATTGGCATATCAAATTAGTGACCTGTACGTTACTCATATACATATATATGTAGTTATCCTTTTTTGTATTGCATAGTAGATAAAATTTTGACGTTAAACATGATTTACCGATCACATATTTCAATTAAAATTGGGCACCTAATTAGTGTTAGTTATATGTTCCAAATAAATCAACGAGTATGTCAATGATTTAAAATTAAACACATATTGTATTCAATTAAATATTAATTGGTTTTCAAGTATTTTGCACTCACATCAACAAAATCAGGGAGAATTCTTAAAAGAAATACTCAATTAAGGACTTGAGGCTCTTAAGAACCTTCACTATAGTTATTGATACAAAGGTCACCTTTGGGATTCGAACTTTAACCGAAGTCTATCGCCAACACCCAAACTCAGGGGTTTAACAGTTGTCCCTTGTCCAATGTCTTGTATTAAAAGTTCCATGCATGTTCTTCATCAAATCCATAGGCATCAAGATCCAAAAATGCAGTATCATTGTGATTTTGCAGGTGAATATGTTTTTGTCTAGAATCTGAAGGGAAAATGCAATGGACCATCATTCTTTAATATATATGGATCTCTTCTTCAATTATGAAGCAATTAATTGAATGGTCTGCCAGTGGAATCATTAAGTGGTGAACGTGTTGACATTAGTAATTAAGAAGGTGGGAAATTCTTAATTTTCCAGCTGACTGTTGTGTGATATATGAGGCACTAATGACTAAACATGTTTGGAATCTTTCTTGCGACCTTCAATAATGAAAAGGACATGTCAGATGGCAATGTCCCTCTGGTCGATCCATCCTGGTAATTTCTTCCATACTGGATTTGAAGAGAAAGACATGATCAATATCAGCAGGCTGCATGATACCAACTCCATCCTATGAGAGGAACAAAGTGCCTCTAACCCATCAATCAAAAGCCTGTATAAAGTATATAAAAACTTACCAGCGATCGAATTCTCAATTATTGATTTATTTCGTTCCTTCTTTTAAACCATGTAAACAAGATCGAGAAAAGGCATAGAATGTTTGATCAAAACCCAAAAATCAGAAGGACAAGTGCCAATGCACATGTCGGTAGATTCTTAATAAGAAGTTGAAATGTTATTTATTTTCACTCTATGTAAGAGGACAGTCTGACAGACTTTGGAAATCCTACACAACCTGCAACAGCAGAAAGGAGTTGAGCCGCTGATTCTATTAAGTCCCTCGCCCCCAACCAATTCCTCATTTGACATATTCCTAGCTTTTCGAAGAAAGGTCCTGACAGAATTACCCCAACTATATACTTAAAATTTCTGCAGACAGACATATTTCAGGCAAAGCAATAACTAAGGTACACAAATAATTCAAGACCCGTACAACGTCTACAATTATGCAAGAGCATCTTACATAGTATAAGTGTAGACATTCGTGGCCAGTGTTAAGTTAGCCATACCAAGTGGGTTTAAAAGGGTTTGAGACGAACATTAAATGGAGAAGGGTGATGAGCAAACAGCGATATTTAATTATTTACGCATTTGTGTCGTTTAGGTCCATTTTTTGATTGGGTCACGCATGTGCTTGGTTTGCTTGCTTCAGACGGGTGCACATGGCTCCTCTCCAATTTCCCATTCAATTATGACCTCTTTATCATATTTCAAGTTCCAATCCCATACTCTGCTTGAAGCAATCCCTCTTTGGCCTTTCATCCTGTGATCTTGCCACCTCTCCTGGACGAATTCCTGATACAATAGATAATTCTATCATGGGTGGAGGACAGTTTTCGGTTGGTGTGTTAGACTAGAGAAGAATTCCTTGTCTAGTTTTTATTTTGCTGCCACTTTATTAGTCTGCATCATAAATGTGATCCAAATTGCATGGTTTCCTGCTATTTAGGCCCTACCCACATAACTAACCCCCATGTGATCATGGCAACGACCTACAGACCACAGGTTGTGTTTCTGCAGTAACTTATATACCCTACATTCCTACAATCTATTTGTTCTACATTCTTTTAGTTGGTTCTTAAAGTTCTTAATAACACATTAATTGGTGCAAAAAACTGTGATTCGTTACCTGGATGGATAGGTGTTGCTTGTCATGTCAAAGAAAAAAAGAAATCTATCATTTTGCACCATTAGTAATATTCATGGAGATATATATTTTGTACCTCTTTCCCCATTACAAAAAGTCATTCTCTGCAACTTTCTTTTCCCGGCTGAGAAGCGAGGATAACTGAAAAGCGTTCTATGACCCATTTAAGCTGTGGCAGCGCGTAGCCATTAAAATAATCCTTCCAATTAAAGAAGTGGATCTTAGGTAACAGTAACACAAGTCCAAACAGTACAGGCAATATGTTAGAATTTTGCGTATTAAGATTTAAGAAGCGGAGTTACCTTGATGTCCGCTCTATATTTCTACTATATAATTTTACTCAATAATGCTTCACTAATTAGAACTGAACATGAACCACTTGTGGATCGATTACTGGCTGCTGGGGAATTAAATGAGCTAGGACTATGGTTCACGACTTGAAGTTGCAGGTGAAGAGTTGGTGGACGCAGAAGGTTAATGGGATGTATGGGAATAAAAAAAACTTGGGGATGTAATGGGAAGTTTGGCTTGGACAGGAGCAATTCGGTTTTTTCTTTTATTACTTTTTAGTGATATATGACATATAAAGTAAAAGCGATTCCAATGGCCAACTTGGCCCCTCAAAGGTTTCTATTTATAGCCAACACTACATTAGCAACCAGCACTAAGAAGCAAGCAAAAAGCTCCCATCCTCCCTCTCTGTTTCCTAGGTCCTGGGAGCTTACTGATTTTCCTGGTAGAAATGGTAATGCCTAAGCTTGTCTGCTATTTGTTTCTAGCAATGCTTGGCTTTTCTATGGTTGCAACCAAGGTACCACTTACCCTACCTTCGCCATTCCTTTAATGAACTCAGTTCATACAATTCGCTTCCATCTACCAAGTTTATGACTGTTTGTTCATCATTGTTGCTTTTCAGGCTATGGCAGGAGAAACCAAGTATCACCTAGACGGTGTAAGTCTTTTTTTCAACTTTTTCGCTGCTTGTTCAGTCCATTTGTCTTTGTCTTTGTCACGTGATGCTCTTGTTTTGCATATAATTCTGCTCGTCGTGCCTCATTTTCTGACAGAAATTTTGAAACGTTTCAGGGTAACAATGGATCCGGGAGTTTAAAGAGCTATCGTAAGTTGTGATCGTATCTTTTTACACATTAGTTATGTGACCCAGTTTCAGTATCTGGCTTCACAGGTTAATGTAGACTTTCTGTTTCTCTGCCAAGCTTTTCTTGCCAGAATTTTCACTTTAGCAGGATGCAGTAGTATCGAAACTTTTGTTTGGATACTATTTTCTTACATAAAATAATTCCAAAGAAAATTTGTGCAATTAAAAATGTCTGGATTCCTTCTTTCTTTCGTTTTCCTTTGAACTTTTTTTCTTCCATCAAAGCAATTGTTGAATTTTCATGTTTAAGACTTATAATTTTGATTAAAAAAAAGCAGTATAGTTATTAGTTCTTATTGGAATGTTGATGTGGTGGAACTGGAACAGAGTGCCCATCACAATGCACGAGAAGGTGCAGCCAGACACAATATCACAAGCCATGCATGTTCTTCTGTCAGAAATGTTGCACAAAGTGCCTATGTGTACCTCCAGGCTACTACGGTAACAAGGGTGTATGCCCTTGCTACAACAATTGGAAGACCAAGCGTGGAGGACCCAAGTGCCCTTAGATCACATCCTCGTCTCATGTATTATTACTTTCATGAATCTGTTATTTATCCATAATTTTGATGACCATTTTCATTTCCAGTTGTGAGAATCAATCAGTATATACCAATATTTAAACTATTCCCTCATGATTTTTTGGTTGTTAAACTATTCCCTTTGATAATGTATCAAATTCCGAAGGAACTTAATTTCTATCAAAAGCTGACCCGACTGCAAAAGACCTTTGTTAATTAGACATAACACAAGCTTTACTCATTAGATCAGGATCAATCATAAACTTGTATCAACTGATAAAATGCGAGAAATTATCTGTTTTGCTATCTGTTGCTCACTGAACAAGATGTTAAACTAATCGAATAAGTTGTTGGATCCTTTGAACAAGTTGTTTGGGAAATGAAAAAGCTGTTAAAACTTTTGATGAACCTTTATGAAAGTTGTATAACTTTATGTTATTAATGTCTTTTTGCACTTTTCTTAATACACAGGCCTCCCAATGAGTCAGAGAACTATAGATTTACAAACTTACTTAAGCATACTGTAGGAGACTTTAGCAGCTATTTATAGTAATCTTATTAGGCTTCCCCAATTAGTAAAAGTTGTTCCTTTGTAACCATAAGGTCATAGGTTCAAATCATGAAAACAACATCTTCGTAAAAATTACAAAAGGAAGGCTACGTACATTTTTTTTTTGAAATTTTAAGGAATTATATTGCTCAAAGAGAAGAAAAATAACAACTATGTACAACCCTAAGAAAAGGAAAAAGACTTCCACCAGTCACGCACAGAGGCAAGCGATCTAAAAGACCCCCACCAGAAAACATCCAAAAGCAAACCAACCACTAAACTAACCAGCGCCTACGCATTTCAAGACTCAAGCATACAAATTTTCCAGAGGCAATAAGAACCTCCCTAATGGCATTTACAATGAAATCCGCCAAATCATATTTTGACCTCTCCTGCTGCTTATAAATTCGACGGTTCCGTTCCCTCCATATATGATAAAGTGCCAACTGAAACGACACCCGGATTAAGAGGCCATCAGGCCTACCATCTCGAGATTCTCCGGTGATGAGATCCAAAACTACACTCCATTCATATGAAGGCAGAAACAAACCAAGCAAATGTACAATGCGGCTCCAATCACCTTGGAATAAACACATTCAAAAAACAAATGATCCCGAGACTCACTGAGCTGATTGCAAAGCACACACAGCGGATCGAAAGTACCAAACCACCGATCTTTCGTACGCAATCTATTCTTAATGACAAGCCACACTATAAACGCTGCTCTAGGACATATTACCTGGTGCCAAACCACCGCAACCCAACGGACCTCCACCAGACTCCCTCGTCCGAGGGCATGGGCTGATTTGTTTGTGAAAACCCCTCCTTGAGTAATAGCCCACCGCGGTTTATCCTGGCCAGACCTGATCACCAACCCCTCCAAGTAGGAATCGAGGATATGGCCGAAGTCTTGTGCACTGAGTACGTTAATTTTTATTAGGTTTCCCTATCATAGGCCCAATAAGGGCTCATTTTTCTCATTAAATTTTAGCTAACTTAACCAAATCCTTTCGCTACAAGAAAATGGGTATTTAGCAACAGAACTTACTAACAGAATGTGAAGGTTTTTTGTATTGTCGACAAAAATTATCGATTGCACGAGTTGTAGGAGAAACAGATGTCGACAATCTTTAGCGATGAAATAAAAATATTCCGTCGATAATTTATCGACGAACAATTTTTTCCTGTCGCTAAATATAGCAACAGAATTTTTAAGTCCGTCGGTAACTTTACCGAAGGAATATATTTACTAACGGACAAAGTATACTATAATCTAAGCATAATGCATTATAATATTTTTACTAAACATAAGCATAACTTTACCGACAGAATATATTTACTAACAGACAAAGTATACTATAATCTATGCATAATGCATTATAATATTTTTACTAAACATAAGCATAAGCATGCAGCTGATACATTTTTTTACTAACATAATTACCAATAATATCTACAAGAGCAAAATCCTTTCCTAAAATATGAAATTTATAATCCATAAGTTTGTTGATGTGATTTTATCTAAATTTTGGTCATAAAAGATAGACATAGATGGTGCAAGTAATTAAATTCACTTAACATCATACGATTACGTAAGTGATTTTATCTGAATTTTGGTTATAAAAGATAGACATGGATGGTGCAAGTAATTAAATTCACTTAACATCACACGATTACATAAGTGCTTCTAAATCTACTATTATAAAAGATAGACATAAATGCTCCATATGACATATAAATATGAACCTACTGTAACAAATGATCTAGGATGTCATTTCTTATACCACAATTTTAACACACAATACATGTAAATTCCATAGTTGTTTTATTCATAACTAGGCATACATACTTAACTTAAAGTGTTATCCGATCTCTGTAATTCAACTCAATAACAATATATAATAAGAGTATCTCACCTAAGGTAGAATTGTTATTATCTTAATATCGGTACGATTCAGGAAATACTTCAACTCCCTGCATAAAAAAGAGAGAGGTTAGACATATAAATAGGAAGGTGTAAAATCATGAAACAAACAACTACAACCTACCTGTATATGTATACAATATTAATTCATTAACTTCATAAAAAATTAAGTGTAAGACCAAATGACATAGTTAACTAGTCGTATGAATCTAAATTAGATTCATTGTTTCAAATTATACAAGCAAATTTCCTAATTGTAGTAATTATACAAATTAAAAAAAGTAGCATTGTAGTAATTATACAAGCACTCCCATAATTCATATGTAATCTATTTATACTTAAAATGTTGGATCCCGTTTCCGATATCCAACTACTAATACAGATTTCCTCATACGCATACATGATTCCTTAAAAACACATATGTTGGAACCCGTTACCGGATGTCCAACCCCGAAAACCTTAGACTAATCCGGAAATGCCGATAATTTTTTTTCATCTTATTCATCTTAAATCCATTTTCATACTATCTGGTCTCATGCTCCTTATTCAAACTCAGTCACATTCGAATTTCGGGTGAATCGGAGGCCAAATGAGAAAGTTATAAGAGAAAATGTAAAAATGACCCAATGAATAGTAACTTACCAAATGAATAGTAAAAAGTCAATTTCCGACCCTCATAACTTTTTACTCCTAACTCCGATCAGGACCTATCATACCTCATTTTAAAGATAACAAGATCCTCTACAACTTTCATGAATGATGGAAATTCCGATTCCCACTTTAAAGGGACGAAAAATCCATCCGAAGGTTCAGCCCAAATTTGCCTATGAATAGTAATTCGAGAATAGTAAATTGCATAATGGGCAGCGAATTTCAAGCGTCCACAACTTTTTCATCTTAAGTCTAATAACGACCCATTTCGAGTTTTAGGTCATGTTAGGGTTGGATTTTAAACGGGAAGTCTTCTGGACATTTGTAGAACGCGTTAAGATCTTGATTTTCGTAAGAGGTTGGATATCCGAATGGGTTCCAACAAGTATGGTACCAGCGCAAGAATAGTTTATGAGGAAATCTGTATAAGTAGTTGAATTTCGGAAACGGGATCCAACATGAGAGATAGTAGGAGCACCCTCACAGATACGGACGCCATGAATATCACCACGCAACTCCGCTTTACGCAATAGGGCTGAAAGACCTTCCGCACAAAGAATAAAAAGATACGGGGAAAGTGGATCTCCTTGACGAAGTCCCCTATTCGGACTGATAGGCCCCACACAGTTGCCATTGAGTGCTACAGAATAACTCACAGTAGTTACACAAAGTTTAATCCATCCAACCCACTTAGCATCGAAACCTAAACGAAGCAAAATAAACTCCAAATAACTCCAATCCACCCTATCATAAGCCTTACTAATATCAATTTTGAACGCAACATCCCCGCTAGATCCACGACTTCTATTCTTCATATAACGGATCAATTCGAACGCAACCATAATATTATCAGAAATTAAACGCCCCGGCATAAAAGCCGATTGCATGGTGGAGATGAGTCTGGGCAAGATATGCTTTAGTCTATTAGCCAACACCTTCGCGATAATCTTATAAATCACATTGCACAAAGCAATAGGCCTCAAATCCTTCATACTGCTCACATTGTCCTTTTTTGGAATAAGGACAATAGTAGTATTATTTAAACCCACAGGAAACTCGCAATTAGCAAGCCACTCACAACTCTGATTAAAAATATCACCGCCGATAATATCCCAACATTTTTGGAAAAAGGCCGGATTCATGCCATCTGGACAGGAGCTTTATCAAGGTGCATATCAAAAATTGCTTTCTTAAATTCTGCCTGGGTAAATGGAGCAAGGAGAAGAGCATTGTCTCGATCACTAACCACAGAATTAAGACAGGAAAAATCATCAAAATTGTGACTTCCAATAGGAGCGGCAAACAGGTTCGAAAAGTACTCCATAACAATGGCAGTCATAGTGTCATAAGCCGAACATAAATTTCCGGAGTCATCTTCCAAAGCAACAATATGATTAATTCTCCTACGCTTAGAAGCCTGAGCGTGGAAATATTTGCCATTCGCTTCACCATGATTTAACCAGAAAATTTTGGACCTTTGCTTCCAATAAATTGCATCTTGGGCCAATAACCTCGACAATTCAGATTTCAGAGCCAGCAAATTTGGATCAGCTGCGTTAGTACTACGCAAAGTGGTCATCTGTTTTTTAACATCCATAATCCGACCCAAAGTGGAGGAACCCAACGACTTGTTCCATTCAATAATCGATGCACTACAAGCTGCGATTTTCTCCAGCACACTGGAACTACCGCAACTCGACCATGTCGCAGAGACAACTCCCACAAACCCAGCTTCAGTCAACCATTTATTTTCAAACTTAAATCTGCTAATCTTCTTTACAGGGAAGCTGATGTTCGCATAGAGTTTTATCGGATTATGATCTGAGTAAGAGCTGATTAGACTAAATAGCTTATGGTAAGAGAAGTGATCAACCCAGTCGGCAGAAACGAAAGCTCTGTCCAGACGCTCCATAACGAAATTACTCGAACCTCGCCCACGCTCCCACGTAAAACCAAAGCCAGCGAGAGGAACTTCAATTAACTGACAATCCGCAATACAATCTTTAAACCCATCAAAAAGAGCTCGAGGATACTCATGACCACTAACTTTCTCAGTAGCGGACATAAGATTGTTAAAATCCCCCATACAGACCCACGGAAGGGAAGAAAGACGAGACAGAGACTTCAATAGTGCCCAGCTAGCACACTTTCTGTGTCTTTCTGGAAAACCATAAAATCCAGTGAAACGCCATTTGAAATTGTCTAACATGGTAATCTCGACATCGATATGATTGCTAGAGTGACCCAAAACAGAAACATCTTTATTCGAATTCCAAAGGAGGGCAAGACCTCCACTACGACCAATCCGGTCTACACAAAAGCAACTATCAAATTTCAACCTAACACGAAGCTCCTCCATTTTAGATGAGGATACAAGAGTCTCACAAAGAAAAAGAAAAGAGGGGCGGTGTTGATGGACAATGTTCTGTAACGCTGTGACTGCACGAGGATTGCCCAGACCTCGGCAGTTCCACGCAACGCAATTCATAATGTACGGCGGGCCTCATGAAAGAGACCGGCCGATTAAGTTGTAGCTGACGTTGCTCCACCGAACAGAGAGGAAGAGACGCTACCATCTGGTTCCCCAGCATTTTCCTTCAGTGTGGTTGGAGATGACCGCAATCGTTTTTTCGAATCGTCAATCTCCATAACAGAGACCTCCTTATCAGCACTGGGCTCGACTGGAAAAATGGAGCGAGTTGTAGAGTCCGGCCCAAGCCCCGGAGAGTCCACAACAAAAGGCCCATTGATTGGCAGAAAAAGAAATTGCCGAGGATAATAGTCATAATCGTTAAAAATCTTCAGTTTCGATCCTCCTGCCGTATCCCCAGAAGCAAATCCTTAATTCATGGAGCTAAACCCGGTGTTCCCCAGATTGGATGGATCTCTTTGCCACTAATTTGGGCAATTTCGATTTTGAGCCCGAATCTCGGATCGGATGTCCTCCTTCCATCCCCGTTGAAGCTCCACCGCCGGCAGCTCCGTGAGCTTTGGGCAATGAGTGTCGCTGTGCCCAATAATACCACAAAGGTAGCAGAGAAAAGGAAACGAAACTTCAAACTGCTTTCCCCCTTCCTTTCTGATTTTCTTGGTTCGCATGAGGGGTACCGTAATGTCCAATCGAACTCGAATACGCATAAAATTCATCATAGCGCCCCTCCTTAGACCCGAGTCATACTCCAAAAATCGACCCATCAAATTACCAAGGTTCCAAGCAAGCATTTCGGATGCAAAGCTAGGAGGTAGATCATGGACTCTAACCCAAAAATCAGCAGCATGAAAATCAATATCGTCGAAGTTCTCACCCTCCTTTAAATGATGAATCAGCAGAATACAGTTATTAAAACTCCAAGGGCCACCAGCAATCATCTTTCTTAGATCAACCTCATGAAAGAACTGAAAGAGGTACAGTCCATTCCCTCCCATCAGTTTGATACACGCACCCTTAGTAGGCCGCCAAAGATTCAGCAAAGTCCTCTCCATGGCTTCAAAGTTGATCATTCGCTCACCAATGAAGCAACCCACCAGACTCAGCTTGTAGTCAATATCCAACCCTTCAACATCAGCCGCTTTCACCACCAACTCCTCATTCTCCTTGTCATCAAGAGACAACCGATTAAGATCCGGCTCCATTACCCCTTAAATCAAAAAGAAACTGCAGAAAAACAAAACGAGAACACAACTTGACCAGCAAGAAGAAACATGCACTAGGGCATGACAAACCTAGCACTCGAGAGGAAACGAGGCTGACACTTGGAACAACAATTAAATGATTGTTTTGTTTTTGTTAGTTTTAAGTCTGCAAAGAACCTCTTATCTTTCAGAATAGTGTGCGTTGTGCCACTATCTGGTATGCATAAATTATCATTATTTTCCGCTTCTCTTTCAGAACGATCCATATCAAAACTTCACATAAAAATAAATAATCTAATGAGAAAATTGTGCAAGAAC
>JAOSBP010000006.1:25429953-25446400 GCA_027563825.1 Erythroxylum mucronatum | reverse complement strand
ATGTAAAATTTTCCGATTAAGTTGAATTTCTCGGAACCTTGTCCTTAAGTTCGTTTGACCCATTAGTTCGCTTTGCTTCTGCCTTACACCTATCGGTTCGATTTGTTTTGCTTCCGCTATTGGATTCCGATTTGATTTGCATCGATTTGTCATTCTGTTTCCATGCTTTATGAACCCATTTCCATTCGATTCGTTTCGGTTCGGTTCGCTTTCGATTCCGAACCTTTAATTTGCACTTGTTTCTGTTCAGTTCGAAACGTTTGTTTCGATTTAATTCCGTATTGGTTCTGTTTTCGAATTCCAAAAGAATTCGTGCTTTTGTTTCTGTTCTTTCGTTTCGTTTTCCGGTTAAGACCCGAACCATGTATAAGTATGAAAATAGATTTTAAGATGAATAAGAAGAAAAAAAAATTTTACACCAGTTTTGGAATGTCTAAGGTTTCTAACGTTTATGAGGAAATCTGTATGAGTAGTTGGGTTTCGGAAACGGGATCCAACATGACAAGTGTATAAACTTCTGATTTTGATGAAATGAAATAAGGAAAATTTTGGTTTCAGAAACATTGTGATTTTTATATTGATGTTTAATTATGATGCCATGTGAAGTGTTTGTAGTAATTGTTTGTAGCTCAACCTTATCATAGGATATGTACTGGAATGACCTACGGGCATCCCAGTGTGTACCCTACGGTAAGGGGCGCTACAAGGAAACACAAAGGAATAAAGTATGTTGAACCTTGAATCATTCAAAAAATACACAAAATTGAAATTTATTATGAAATATTAACAAAGACATAAATACTAGTAAACTAAATATGCATTATAATTTGAAAAGGAAATAATTATGTCTAATAGAAAGAGGAGAAGCCAACAATCTTATTTGCCAAAGAAAACTAATGTTCTTAATCTTAGGAAGCTTATTCCATCATCACCTTAAAATTTTCCTACATAAACAAATTCAATTATAAAAAACCAAGAACATCAATTTAAAATAACAAAGTAACTTTTAGAGGGAAGAATAATAGGAACTATAACTTTTTAGATAAACAAATGAAATGATACATTTTAAAACAGGGTGGCTTTTCTAAGTTAGAGACTAAATTATATGGATTAAGTTATTATTTGAAAGTTTTGTTAGATCAAATTAAATTGATTAAGAATTGAATGTAAGTATTTGAACGCCTTTCTAGTTGATGAATAACGCAATTGAGTAGATGATGGATGACCTTTCTTTCTCTAATATTTTTGTTTCATTTCCTTAAAATTTTCACCTATTTAAGTTAAGAGTGATTGAAATTGATTTACTTAACGATGAGCAAAAGCGTAAGCATAGGAATATTTAATGTCCATGAAAATGGACATATTTTTAAAAGTATTTTGCTTCATTTTCATGTCAAATTACCTTATTTTACTTAACTTAGATTTATTTTCATATAATTATAATAAATTAACTATAGGATGAAATTATTGAAGATTTATAGGCTATTTTATGCAAAAATATGAAGAAAATTATAATTCTTAAAGGAACATAGATTGGCGTTTGTGTTCTTATCTATGCCCATATGCCAACTCATGTCTTGTATGGATTAAGTAAAATAAGAGACATGACCTAGAATAGGGGCGAAAGAGAGATTATTGTGAAATTGGAGAAATTTTATTGCGTAATAAGTCATAAGCCGTAGTTGTGCTAAAATCGTATGCTAATTACAAAAGAAATAATATGATCCATAATATAGGGCACGATTGTGGTAGAAATCATGCATTAATTTCAAAATAAATAAGAAGATTTATGGCCTAGGGACATGGGCATGCCAAAGACATTATCTCTTCCATAAAAGACATTGATAGATCCAGGACATAGGATATGTGTCGAAGGGTATGAAAACATATATAAATATCAAATATCCTAATTTTTAGGCAACTTTTAGACACTATTGTTTAGACACTCCATTTGCTCAAAAGAGCCTACTTATGAATGGACCGTGGGTTAGGTAATATGAGCTAACAAGATACTTGACAGAGTTCTACGTAATGTTTTTGGTGTTAAGATGAAACCTTCTATGGATCTTATAGATCTTAGTGTATTTATAAGGGTGTTAGATTGGTATAGATACAGTTCAACATACTAAAAAGTAGATGGTTATATCCCAAGAGTAAAGAGAATGTAGTTTCAATATATAAAAGAACCTGTCAGTCCAATTTAACATATCCATTCTAAGTTAATTAAATCATAAAATAAAAATTCATAATAAGGGAAGTAATTGTCTAAATTTTGATATTATATGGAATTCTCTTTTGGTCAATGGTCTTACCACTTATTCTCTTATCTACCTAGTTAGGTTTTATTTTATTTCAGTTACTTTAATCAAAATCCATAAAATCCTTTCTTTTATTTATTTACAAGTTAGTAGTTTTAGGTTTTCTAATTCATACCATTTCCTTTAAGGATACTACTATATTACTTGCTAACGAAAGGTACACTTTACTTTGTTATGGGTAATAGATACCTAATACAAAAATTTATAACTAGATAGAGAAAATAATGATCCATTAATATACACATTTACCACAAATAACAGAAAAGTATATTTTGTAAAGCATGTAATCTTATAAAACATAACAAAGAAAACTACCTACCATTGTTTATGATACTAAATGTTTGCATTACACCTTAATATTTCACAAAAGTGCTAAATAAGCCCCTGTCTTTATCTATGATGTCGTTTTTCAAAAAATAAAATAAAATATTTATATTTCATTGATGAGAATAAAAAAACCATCAAATGATACACGAGTAATTACAAAAAACCTCCAAAAATCATATGAGGTTAAAACCTCGGTCTTATAGGATTTAGTGTTTAAGCCTAAGCAGTACTCATACCAAAATAAGCTCCAAAAGTATTCAATTGTTTGAGGATTTGTCAAATGGTGAGAAATTTCAGTCACTAGACACCCAATCTCTCAATTGTTTACTCAATGATGGGTATCTTTTATTTGTACTGATACTTATAAACCTTTACCTCTTTAGACAACATTTATTGGTTCATCTTCTTAGACAAATTATCAACTAACTTACAATATAATGTTCAAATCATCAATTTCGAAATCATAATATAATGTTCAAATTCTTAACAAAATCACAATATCAAGTTCAAATGCTCATCTAAATCACAACATAATATTTAAATTATTAATGAAATCATAATATAATGTTTATATCCTCAACCAAATCACAACTTAATGCTTAAACACTGTTCAATTTGTTGATTCACCATCATCAACATGAGATTTTGTTAGAGTTAATTCACCAATGATCATCTTAGCTAGCAAAAAATTTGATTTTTATGTCATAACTTGTGGCAATCATTTCATTCTTTCCTCTTATTAGGCTAAGGGTCAAAAATGTTTGATTTATCAATCTTCTTTCTGTTACACAACTCCATATGTTTTTCTTCAAATAAGATGTTCCACCTTTGGATCTCCTGACCAATATCTTATGACAATACTTACACTCATCCTTCTCTTCTTTATCTATTGATTAAACTTGTTTAAGTGATTCCAAATATTACTTATGAATGAACTTGCTCCTTTAACCTAAATCATTTCTTAACTTGGTACTAGATTAGACCTCTTTGCTAGTATATTGTCTGGTACTAGATTATAACTCTCTACTAAAGTAATATGCTCATCTATCTGAAATAATCAACATATATGATCATATACTTTAGTTAACATTTGACATGTATATATTATGAACAAGACATCACAGAAAAAGTGAAGACATACAATTACATTGTGTGAAATAAGAAATCAAGAGAACTTCCATTAGATGACAATTTTTTGGTTTAATCCATATAATGAAATGAGATGGGTATGGCGGGAATTTTTCAAGTAAGGAAAGAATCAATTAATACATGTTGAGACTAATTTCATGAAGAACTAAAAACTATAGAGAAATTAGAAGTGCAACAAATAGATTAAGACAAAGACTCATTTGATATTGCTAGCTCATGTTCAACTTTATTACAAGTCCTAAGAAGATATTTAAACCATTTACTATGTTACTTGAAAACATCGCAGTACAACAACTTAGAAAGAAAGCTCCATATCAAATGTAACTTATCTAATTCATAATACCAAGCCCATGTGTGATGAACATGATGCCACATTCAATTTCACTGTACAATTGCAACTACTGTTTGACTTCCCATAAAATCTCCAACCCTATGATTAAAGGCTTCAGGAAAAATTGACAAATACAAATATAATAGATCCTATTGCATTTCACAAAATTACATTATGCTTACTACCAACAAGAATGCATATCCTAGAAAATGATCCAAGATGCAATACACCATTATGCATTCCTCAAGACCCAATTTCTTGCAAGCAAGATTCATAGTTGTAACATATAACATCAAAATTAATTTGCAATTCAAAATAGGCAAGCAATACTATATCCACATGCTTGACATACAATACAAAAAAGAATGGAGAACCAAACTAAGTTAGAAAACCTAATCATTGTGAGCTCAAAATGGACTTAAATGGTAACTAGTGATTAAGGTAATCAATTTGATCATAATAACCAACAAAGATGTCAATTGAAAATTTCAACTTTTGAGAAATTGTTTCTGTATAATTTTACATCACCAATAGAAAAAAAGAGTCATGCCAACATATAAACACCTATAATATTCCATTTCTCTATCTTCAATTTCATATCTTAAAGATATTTAAATATGTTGCAATATAAGTACACAATTGACAGCTTAGATACAAGTATTGTGATTAATATAAAGACTTTAAAGTCACAGATATACAGTTTTCAAGTTGACTAGAATGTAAGCGTTACAAACCTTACCACAATAAATAGATAGCTACTATAATAAGAGATTGGAAAGAGCACTAGAGTAGACTATAGAGCAAACATAGGAGTGGAGAGAGCAAAGACTCGGTCTTTAAGTTTGGAGAGTGGAGACAATAGATTATAAAGGGATATTAAAAGAGTGAGGACTCGAATGCTATTAAACTGGAGACAAGAAACCTAAGAGAAGAAGAGAGTGGATTGGCCTTCAGTCATTGAAATGAAATTTCACATTATAACAGGGGATGGAATGAGCCCAAAGCATAGATTTTTCCAAAAAAAAGCCGAAGCTTGACCTAAAGCTCGTTCAAATTAAGTCGAGCCTATTGTCTTTGGACTAGGCTAAAATGGGCTATTTTTTCCTTACCTATCCATTACATGATGAACAAACTTTTGAACTGCTTGAATAAGTTGATTAATCCCTTAAACAAACCGTTGAAACTTTCGTTCAACCTTTATAAAAGTTGTGTAACTTTATATTATTAATGTCTTTTTATGCCTTTCTTAATCCGTGAGCTTCTAAATGAGTAAAAAAAACTATACATCAACAAACTTACTTAAGTAGGATGCAAGAGACCTTAGCTGCTATTTATAGTAACCTTATTAGGACCCAGGTCTACTTTTCTCACCAAATTTTAGCCCATAACTAGATCTTTTATTGGACTTCTTGGTTACCTTTAATCTTAATCAAATTTGTTTTTCTTAATCTTAATTTTTATTAAAAAAACTCATAAGTAATAATTGTTTGTAAGGAAAAATTCCAATAATCCTTTCGTATGACTTGGAGTGAGCTACCTATTCCAAGCACTTCTAATAATCTAAGTCAAACCATAAATTGGAAGTGGTAGACTCTCTAGAGTTAAAAGTCTTTGTCTTTGCCAGGTCTATAAAGTCCAATTGGTGTCTAACTTTAGTAGCTATTGCAAATGGACCTAACCTGGTGCCTTTTTTTTATCTAAGCTAGGCATCATCTTTCCTTTTTTTTTTATAATTGCTAGGCATTATCTTTCAATTTGGTTATAATAACCAACAAAGATGTCAATTGAAAATTTTAGCTTTTAAGAAATTTTTTTATATAATTTAGCATCTCTAACATTAAAATATAGTCATGCCAATGTATAAACACCCATAATCTTCCAGTTCTCTATCTTAAATTTAAATCTTAAACACATTTAATTATGTTGCAATACAAGTAACACAACAAATGATTCAGATATAAGTATTGAGAATAATATAAAGACTTTAAGGTCAGAGATATACAGCTTTCAAGTTGACAAGAACATAATCCTCACAAACCTTACCACAATAAATAGGCAGCTACCATAACAAGAGCTTAAATGCAGCACCGTAGTAGACTATAAAGGGAACACTATAGTAGAGCGAGTGAATACTCAATCTCGGAGGCTAAAGAGTGGAGACAACAGACTGTAGAGGGAGAGCAAAGGAGTGAGGACTCGAATGTCATTGGAAGATATGAAACCTAAAAGAAGAAGAGAGTGGACTATCCTTCAGTTATTGAAATGAAATCATCTTACCTAATGTAAAATGATGTCGTTTTACATTATAACTGGGGATAGAATGGACTTCAGACTAGGTCAAGCTTAGATGGTCGATCAAGAGCTTGTCCTGAACTCAAAGGATTGAAAGAAAAAAAACTTAAGCCTGTCTTGAAGCTCATTGGGTCGGATTTGTTGATTTTAAGTTGAGTCGAGTTGGTCTATTTTACCTTACCTATCCATTGTTCAATGAACAATCTACTTAACGACTTGAGTAAACTGTTGAATCCCTTGAATAATCTGCTCAATGTATAATTAAGTTGTTGAAACTTTCGATCAAACTTTATAAAAGTTGTATAACTTTATACTATTACCACCTTTCTTTGCCCTTTTTTTTAATAGATGGGCCTCTTAATAGTTCAAAAATACTATACATCAACGAACTTACTTAAACAGACTATATGAGGTCTTAGCAGTTATTCACCAGCACAGACCAAATAAATTATCAATCTACAGTGATAAGTATCTATTTTCTCACTGGATTTTAACATATTTTAGTAGATTCCTTATTAGGCTTCTTTATTATTTTTAATCCAAATCAAATTTGATTTTCTTAAACTTAATTTTTATAAAAACTCATAATTAATAATTATTCTTAATAAATTTAAATTCCAACAACCCTTTCATATAAAACTCAGAGGAGCAACTTCTTCCAAACATTTGCAGTAATTTGAATCAAACCATGAATTGGAAGTGACAAGCTCTTCAGAGTTTCTACTCTTCATCGTTGCTCATAAAGTCCAAATGGTGTCTAACTCTAGCAACCTAGGGATGACAATAACGCAGGTCGAGCTTAAATTTTTTATTTTTAAGAAAAAAACAAAACGATATCGATTTATTTATCAGACTCAGACATCCTGAGCCCGAGTCTGCCCCTAATTTTTTATCTTTTAAGAAAAAAAACAAAATGATGTCAACCATTAACTTCGGGCCAAGCCCAAGCCTTTTTGTCATCCCTATAACAACCCTAATATTGGATAAGGAAGCATGCAGGTTGGGTCCACTTATAAGGGTTGCTATAGGGATGGCAAAAAGGCTTGGGCCTGGCCCGAAGTTAATGGTTGACATCATTTTGTTTTTTTTTTCTACGACAAGCCCTTCAACTATCTCTTACCAGAAGACATTCTTTTTCTCAATTATCTTCACAACCACCTACTCTAATTCAATCAAATTCTTTTTCAATTCCTCGATCTCTTCAAGACTTTGAAATAACTCAACCTTATCAAAAACAGTTAGACACTATTCAAAATCAAACTCTACTTTAGCTAAATATGTACAAGAAAAATTGGGGACCTAACCTGCATGCCTCCTTATCCAATATAGGTATCTTTCGAAGCATGGCATGCCCTCGAAAGCTGATTTATGGAGCCCGTGAAAAATCGCATACTCGATCTTATCAATCTTCATACAATAGAATTACTACTCATCGCCAACTGTGTTGAAGCTTTTAAGACTAATGGTTGAGTAGGCTTAATTACCACATCAATTAAATACGTTGACGTGTAATTGTATGTAAAGAGGGGAAAGCCCCTTTCTTAATGCTCTAATTTCAAAGTCAACTTCTTATGGTTTTTTGTTGTTGTTGATAATTATGTAAGAACAAACGTCTTATGGTTTTCTCAACTCCAAAACATGAAATTGGCATGCCTTCTAATCGGTGTATGATTTTACTGCACGATTTGTGCAGGAAACTTTAACTGTAATTTTTTATTCTTTTAATTTAGTAAAAATATGTTTGATTAAGTTTATATTTTTTTGTTTTGATTTCTTCTATTTTTCAAAATTTATGAAAATCATAAAAATTGAATTTTATTTTATCTATTTTCTCATATAATCTAATTTATTATTACGTAAATATCTATTATTTAATTATTCAATAGTAATTAATAATAAGAATAATGACTAATATAATTTTATTGTTCAATTTATTTTAGTTTTATAACTAATTTAAAATTAAAAATATTTTTATTTCAAATTTATAATTATTTACTAAATATACTTTAAATTTAAAATATTTTAAAATATATTTGAAATATTTCATTAAATAATTTTTAATTTTCGAATATTTAATTATAAATAATAACATTAGTGTTAATAATTAAAATATATTAAAAATAAATATTATTTTACAAAAAAAGTTTACATTTTTTATACAATTATTTATTAAATAAAATACATTAAAATTTATTAATAACATATTTTAAGAAAAGAGGTAATTGGACCAAAGACGCCATAAGTATTCAGGAATCAGGATACCCAAACCAAAATGGTCAATCAACTTTACATGATCTCAATCCCATCAATTAATTTTTGGTTTAATACATGTAATAGGCTTAGAAAGTGCCATGTTTAAATGTTGACAGAAACCATGTCAATCCCAGCAATTCATCGAACCAAACACCCCACCAGTGTTTGTTGTTGCTGGGATTGGTAAGAGTCTGACTTGGGTGCTGCTTAACGTAACATGTGGCACAGGCACAGCCATGCCATACGTGAGGCAGCCATAATATTTCCTCAAAACAACCAAGTCAATCTTTATTTTAAAAACATATTATTGCAATAAAACGAAATGTAATCCTTGAAAATCACAGCAAAGACACGAAAGAAGTACGGTTCATCTACTTCATTTGACCATTTAACGAACGAATCGAGACGTGTAGTTTAGTTTAACTTCTATTGTGTGTTTGTAATAAAATATATATTTTATGAACTTCAACAAGCTATAGTGGCATCTGACAGAAGTTCACTTTTTCCTTTACGAAATCCTTTTGATCAAAAGACTTGATGTTTTAGGCCAATGACTAGCATGATTCCTCCAAATGGGTGCTTCTCAGTTTCTCCAACTACTAACATCGCAAGATAGTGGAATCTTGGAGGCTTGTTCATCAGGTACCTTTTTCTTTCAAGTTCTCTGTTCAACCCAGTTTAGAAAATCTTATATCTTGCATGCCCGTCCATAAAGATCTTGAATTTGCCTGTTTTATTGGTAAAACTTGGATCTTTTCTCGGTTTTCTTCGTTGTTTTTAATTTACTTCGATTCAGTTCATCACCAAAAAAGGGTACGAGCTTTGTTCAGCTTCCTAGGGACTAATATGTATCATGAGTGTTCCCTTACAGCTCTATTTGCAGATCATATTGGAAGTGCTGATTATGCTTCCTTAGAGAAGTGTGTAGTTTTTATACGTTGGAAATGCGTGATTATATCTCTTGATTAAACCTTAAAGACGCGGAAAATTCTTGTTTTGCAGGTCGGTGGGAGAATGCACTTTTGAGTCTGGATTCTTTGTTGGGACTACACGGTTGTGGAAATACAGAGCCTATAATTAGCAGTTTTTTCTCTTTCAGTGGACCATCTCTTGTAATTTGGTAACTTTCCACATTCAGAAGAGCATATAAAAGCTTCTCTGATATGAGGAATTTAGTTTGTGTCAGTTTGTCAATGTCAGAAAAGAGCAAGCTTCCCTCAAGGCTTCTTTTATACTTGTTTTCCGTTTCTATGTTCCTGTTGATCCTTTCTTCTATCTTCCTTCTCCAATTTGGAAGCACTTCCATACCCAGCTTAGTTTTAACGCAAATTCTTGTTAATAACACAACCATGTACTTTAGTCCCAGTGTCAAAAGTGAACCCTCCAGACTTCCTTCGATCCCTTCCAAGCCAATCACAGAGGTGGATTGTCCAAGTCTCAAAATGGTTGCTTCTGGACAGGACAGAAAGAAAATCTGCGACTCAAGTGAGGCTGTGTTAAGAGTGTACATGTACGACTTGCCTCCTGAATTTCATTTTGGGTTATTGGGTTGGAAGTGGAAAGAAAATCAGACATGGCCAGGGGTTGACAATATCCCACCATACCCTGGTGGTTTAAATTTACAGCACAGTATTGAGTACTGGCTGACTCTTGATCTCCTAGCATCCAACTCTGAAAGTGTAGCCAGACCCTGCAGTGTTGTTAGAGTACAGAATTCCAGTCAGGCACATGTCATATTTGTGCCATTTTTCTCATCTCTGAGCTACAATAGGTTTTCTAAGCTTCGCGGGAAAGAAAAGATTAGCCTTAACTTGATGTTGCAGAATAAATTGGTCCAGTTCTTGATGGCTCAGGATGAATGGAAGCAGTTTAAAGGGAAGGATCATCTGATCATAGCTCATCATCCAAATAGCATGTTGAAAGTAAGAAAAAAGCTTGGTTCTGCTATGTTTGTGCTTGCAGATTTTGGGAGATACCATACTGAAACTGCAAATCTTGAGAAGGACATAATTGCTCCATACAAGCATGTTGTGCGAACCACTCCAAGTGAACAATCATCTCAGTTTAACCAGCGTCCTACATTGGTCTATTTCCAGGGAGCAATATATAGAAAAGCTGTAAGTTTATCTGGGTTCATCATTCTAAAATAAACCAGGGATCTACATATATAACTGGAACTTTTACTGTGGAATTGTATTACATCTAGAAAATTAGACAACTAAAAATGATCATCGGTGAGAGAGTAACCGTAAAGAAAAGTGGCTCAAATTATCTAGCTGTAATTCTCAAGCCAAATTTTGATTTCTAATTGCTGGTGAAAGCTGTAATCAGATTCTCCTAGCAGAAAGATAACTAGAACAGATGACACTGAATGCTGTAAACTATTAAGTTTAATAGTTTTAAGTAGAGTATTTTAACTTTAAAATTTTTTAAAAACAACTAAAATGGTTGTTTATGTGTTGTTATAACAACTAATTAATATATGCCATATTTGTCTGCAATAAATTAAAATTTTGGAAGTTTCAAACTGAAACTCGGTCGGAGACTACTGTACTAATCGTTAGTTTTTGGAAACCATTTAAAGACCATACTGTTCTTAATAGCAGTAAAGACAATGTTATTCAACGAGATTTGTTACATCTGCTGCATTGGATTGATCGTTGTGGGATGATGGAAAAAACAGTCAACATTTCACTCCCCATACTTGCAATTCTCTCATTGTAGTTGTCCTAGTGTTTCTTGAAGATAATTAACTATGCTCATTCGATTCTTTTTGGATACGATTTCTCATGTAGCCTTCTGTATCTTCATGGAATACATCTGTGGAAGAACTTTGAAAAGTTTGTTTGACATACTGCATTTCACAATATGCCAATGAAGCTGAACTTCTACTTGAAATTTTTCTGTAGGGAGGAGCTATCCGACAAGAATTATATTACCTTCTAAAAGATGAGAACGATGTTCACTTTACATTTGGAAGTGTTCAAGGCCATGGGATCAACAGTGCAGGCAAAGGGATGGCCTCATCCAAATTCTGCCTACATATAGCTGGTGATACCCCTTCTTCAAACCGCCTATTTGATGCCATTGTTAGTCATTGTGTTCCTGTCATAATCAGCGACAACATTGAGCTACCTTTTGAAGATGTCCTAGACTACTCTGAATTCTGTCTCTTTGTTCGTGCATCTGATGCTGTAAAGAAAGGATACCTTCTGAATCTTCTTCGTGGAATCAAGAGGGACAAGTGGACCAAGATGTGGGAAAGATTAAAAGAAATTAGTCCACATTTCGAATATCAATATCCATCCCAATCTGGTGATGCTGTGGATATGATATGGAGATCTGTGTACCGTAAGACATCTTCGGTACAGTTAAACATTAACAGGAAGAACAGATATCATAGATCTGAGGCATTTCTAAAAGGAAATTGAAATGAGAAGTACATTCAAAGGTGAAGAAAAAATTAGTCCGTTTTGTAGTAAATATAACATTCAGCTAGTTTCTACAGAAAATAAGCTTGATTTGTTTGAGATCTCTAGGAGGTTTCGGTTCTCAGACTGTTTATTGTTATTGTTTATTTGTAAATAATGCCATAATCTCAGAGAACCTTCATTTGAAAAGGTTCTCGTTACATGTCAATGCATTGAAATATCTTCAAGTCATAATTTGAGTTCTGGAAATTGTACGACACATCTCTACGGTCAGGATCGAAGAAGGAACAGCAGAAGTGAGTTAATTGTCGAGAAGAAAAGAGGGGTAAGAGAACAGAACACCTTTCAGCCTGTGGTTCCAGATATGGATGATACAAACATGTAAGCGACCACTACAACTTCTTTATATGATAAGAGAGCCTGTTATGTCCTGACTAGCATTTATCTTTGGATGCACAGGGGAACTTCAGTTGCTATAAGAACGCTGCTTCAAATATATCCTTGTGGCATGCATTAACTAGACTTGCATACAAAATTGCATATACGTTCTCTTTGTAGGGGTAAAAGAATAGGAAAAGTACTATATTTTCTTTGTATGGAGAGCCAGCATCATCATCTACAGGTGTTTACCTTAATAAAAACCATTGGACTAAAACAAAAAGAAAATAATGGAAACAACCAAATTGAGGAACTATCGAGGTAGCAAATACTAGCAACCGTATCATGCCTCCCTTTTGCATCAGTTACAGGCTCAAGCCATCACTTGCTTTCCTGTGCAAGCTCTCCTGTCGTTAACATCTGTTGTGAATAGGGTCTGATCCTTTTCCAATTGTTCGTTTGTTTGATTGAATAAGATCATACATCATTGAAGGTGCAGGAGCTAAGCCGACATTTGCATGCAAGTCCTCCATAGCAGCAGGCTTTAGCATACGTGAGTTTCTAGCCAATGCCAATATCCTGTGATCCCATCTCAAAGCGAGTTCTATGCTGGTGAGGCTAGAAACCTTCTGCGGCTGAAGAACTAAAATCCCAATACAAAGAACAACCATCCCTCTATAAAACCAAAAGGCCATGTTTGTACGTACTCTTTAAAGGAAGAGGGGAAAGAACTCTTGTTTGAATAGCGATGATGGCAGATAAGTAATGTTTCTGATACTACAATCTTCTCTATAGCTGCCGGCTTATATATGTAGGATTAAGTATGGCGGTTTATCTTTTGTGGGATTCGTAAGACTAAAGCCTGTAAAGCATAAAGAGGGCCCAGAACATGTAGGGAACTCGTAGATTCACTTCAATGATTAGCCTTCCATAGAAGCAATATTTGTAAGGCTGTTTTAGAAGACTCTGACAGGTTTGAACGAAAAGTTGTAGTTGGAACAATATCCTTTGGAAGACAAGTATCTTTTTCATTTTGAGTTTCCCCTACACTTCCATATCATTTGCCTTGCGCTTTTTCGCCAAACCAAAGACCAAACATGGCCCCAGTTCCAATTCCCGACCAATCTCCTCATCCGACCAACTGGGAATATACATCCCATGTTCTTGTACTTCCTCTAGATCTTCAAACTTATGTCTTCCCCTTATGCCTCAAATCAATGTAGCCCCACTTTAATTTCCCAGCTTAAATGAAGCAGGGTGAGAAGAGATCAACAATATCATCCTAAGATTCAAGCAAGATTAATATAATAGACAACATTCGAATTAAAAATACCATTAAAGAGTTAATACTACATCTCAATTCCCCTAAGATTCAAATTAGTTTAACCAAAAAAGTTTAAATGAGATAGTTTAAAAATCAATACCAGTTTGGTATAGTGATAAGAATGTAAATAATATGTTTTTAGTTAAGTGGATTGATTATCTGCTAAAGGAAAAGGCAGGAGGAAGCCTTGGATAGCTACAGTAGGAGGAAAGCCATGAAAAGTAGAGAGGGTGAGAGGAGCAGCAACTAGCAAGCCTCTCCAAAACAATAAAAAACAGAAAACAAAAAACACCTAAGCACTTGCTTTATTGAAATGCCAACTTTAGAATTCCAAGCTCTTCTCTCCATACACCAAAAATCACAGACTTGGTTCCTTGTGCTAAATGGGTTTCCTTTATGCTTTTCTTCGGATTGCCCAAACCTGAGCTCTCTCCGTTCGAAGTTTTAAAAGAAACGACCAATCCACCCTGAATTAGCTTCTAGTATTGGGCGTAGCCTCACTCTCTGCAGCTTTTTCCCATAAATGAAGACCATGCCTGCCTACCAATGCAGCTTATATATGATCAACTATATAGACAAATGTTGTTATCATCTTTTTTTCTTTTCTGGGGATGTCAAAATGTTATAATCCTGCTGGAACATAAAATTCACAAAGTTTATTATACTTGTGATATTTGGAATATTCCTGATATGGAGCATATGAGAAGAAGTGTAAGAGATGAATAAGGAAAAGAATAGGAAAGATAGTAAAGCATCAAATATGTTTAGAAGGATAGTCCGTGGACTGGTCAATACTGCTCTCTCTTTTGAGCACACCATCCTAAAGCAAAAGACATTAAAAAAGGAAATTCTATTAGCTTGACCGGTTGCTTTGGAAAAACCCAGCTCTTCCATCTTACATTCAGTCTTCTCAAAAATTACACAAAATCCCTTCTTTTAAGTTTCTTCTTGCACTCAGTCGAGGAAAGGCATATCATCCCAGGGTGGGATGCATGTGTTCCACATTAATAATGTTATACAATTAAAAGCCTCTAGTGAACAAAAACTAGAATCAAACACTCCTATGGAGATACGTATAGACGCCCCTTTCCAGCAGAAGGATAATATAAGTTGGGACAAGTGCATCACTACAAGTACAAGCATCTCCTTTTCCAGGTACTAACATTTGAATATGCTTTTGTCCCACAACGCTGGCCATCATAACGTCTATTGTTTCGATTACCATGGATATGTAACAGATATGCTTCTCAAGTTGGTACCTAAGAAACACGGATACGGGGCACGACACGGACACGGACACGGGGACACACCAACTTCTAAAAGTTGGTGGACAGGATACTTTAGAATTAAGGAAAAAATTCAGAATTCATGATATGATATATATTGATTAAAGTGTTTCAAGACTTCTAATTGGCCAATTGGACCCCTTTTCTTGAACCAGTGTGTCATAGATTTAGTTTAAGAAAATGAAATTTCCTAAAGCCTTGTAAGTAAGCAGCTGTCCAATTTGGTCCGAGCCGATAAATTTTTTTTTTTGATACCGACACGTAAGGACACGTGTCCACCGTGTATCCGGTGTGTGTCTGTGTCGGACTCACGAACACGGCTCCTAGGTTAGTACCAAAAGAAGCACAACAATTTAGAAATAAAAAGAATAAAAAGCAAAGCTCTTTACATCGTAAAAATTTCAAGAAGGAAATTCCACTGAATAGATCATCTTTTGGGATGAATAAAAATGAACTTATTCATAGACAGGTGAATCGATCCGAAATTCAAATGATTCACTTCTATTAATTTCAACTTCAGACAATGGATTAATATGACAACCATAGGAGGAAGTCATTGTTGCAAAATCAGGGTAAGGATCCGTTATTGCGGGTAGCTAAATAGGAACAAAATCCATTTTTGTCTAACTTTTTGAATATTAGGATCACTTAAATTTTATAATATGATTAATGTATAAACATAATAACGATATAATACCTTATTATGTGACTTGATTATTTTTATCGTTTGCCTCAAACTGTTTTTAAATTTTGTTTATTTTAACCATCGTAATTGTATACGTGTTTGACCTCTAATAATATCCATACAAATATTTTGAGAGAATTTTACAAGTAGTAAAAGAAGATTATGTAAGAAGTATTAACTTCTTTAGAACCCGGGCTTATAATTTGGACCTTTTAGTAATCTAATTAAAATATAATTCTACTTTCAGCTAAATTTTAATTATAATTATAATTAATTCTAATTAAATAACAATTGACCAAAAGAAGTTTCAATATCATACATTGGTCATTATTTAAATATCTCATGTTTAATTTCAAAATTTGCAAAAAAAATAAACTTAATTAAAATACTTTTTCTCTCTTTAATCATTCTTTGTGCGCAACTCATTAGATTCTTAAATATGTTGGTAACAGATATAAATTATAACGCTAAATCATATTTATAATTAGATAAATCAAACTCTTTTAATTTATCTTTAATTCTCTAATTAAAAAGTTATATTCATAAATCAAGATTGTCGTTTAGTAATGTTTAATAACCACCTAAATATTAGTGTAACACCCAAATACCCCCTGGGAGGATACATGGATGCCACCCAAGACAGAACAAACAAAACCAAACATCACACATATAT
>JAOSBP010000006.1:25413611-25426640 GCA_027563825.1 Erythroxylum mucronatum | reverse complement strand
ATTTTGTTCAGTTTTAATTGCGTTAATAATTTATTAGTGACTAGTTTAATTAGTAGTTCCATTAGAAAACTCCAAACTCCCTTTTTATTATTTAATTTCATTCGTTCTTTGGCATTTGAATAAAATCAATTATTCCATTCTCTGTGGATCGACTCCATTTACCACTATGCGCAATTTATTTTCGTTTGATGTTTAGGATTTATTTTTGGTGGATTCGACACCCATCATCATGTATATTAAATGATATGAAAATTTTAATAGTTGTAAAATAAATAATATATTTTTAAAATGATACATATAATTTTAAATCATTGTTTAAATCACCTAAATTAATTTATTTTTCATTCAACTACTTTTTAACAAATTATTACAAAATTATAAAATTCATGTTTATCTCCAATAGTTAGGTCCTTTAACATATAATCAATCATGTATGGACCTTTTCTTAATTAAAAATATTTTTAAAATTTAAAAAGGATTGTTTAAAATTTTTATAAAATATTTTATTAGTTGAAAATACATTTTTATTAAATTGTTAAGTCCAATATCTTGCTTAAATTTTTTTAAATTAATGTCGCTTTAAATTATCATCTCTTTTTTTACTAACCATTATTCTCTTATGTAAATCTAACAATAAAATAGTGTTTGGTCATTTTATGAGTCTATTTATGCAAAAAATTTCACAACAAAATATTATGAAAGTCATTTTTATTGTCAAAACAAAAGATTTTCTTAGTGCTAATACTATAAATTTATGAATCTTCTTATGCAACAAATAACACAACAATATTATAAAAATCATTTTATTATCAAAACAAAAGAGTATATTGGTTCTAATATTATTCAAAATTGTTAATGATACAATTTATAAAAAGCCAAAAAGAAATTTAGTAAAGAATAAAGTTTAGTAAATAGGCAGAGACAATAGTTTAGAACCAACATAAAAACACACAAGTAAATAATTATATCTTCAATTGTAAAGCACACAAAGCAATCACATGAAAAATAAGTAAATCCAAAAACAAATAAGTAGGTCACATTAGATTATTAAATTAGATGTCACTATTGTTCTTATATCTAATAAAGTGTATGATAAACCATAATCATCATTCTTTTGAATTCTTAATTATAGCCATATAAGAGTTTTAACTCCTTATCTTTGATGTCAAATAAGTAATACTCTTACTTTCTACAATCACTTTAATTTTTATATTCATGCATACGTAAAATTTGTTATATTATGAGGTCTTAATGGCTTTAATTATATTAGAAAATTGTTATCTTAACGTGCTTATCTTTGATGGTATTAGTAAATTAATTTATCAAAGATACTATCAAAAAGTAAAATTTTAAGTTAAATAAAAAGACAAAGTGATCAAAGGATTTAAGTGAGTAAAATAAAGCTTAAATAGAAACATGTTATCTATAACATATCTGATTAAGTTTTTATTAAAAACTTATGTTTAAAATATTTGAAAGAACTTGAATAGGTATTTTTTTAACACTTTACATAGGTTAAATTGTTCACTTATATTGTCCATTAGTTGCATTGTTAATTGACTAAACCCAATGCTCATTCGATTATTTGAATATAAGATGCATTTTGGATAAAGCAAAGGTTGAGTTTTTGGTTAGGGGATAACCTAACTTACACATCAAATGAAGGACATTGATTAGCCAAAGTTTAAGCTTCGACTAGCGTATTTGAATATAGTTATTATAATACCTAGTTTATGTGTCTAATAACCACTTAAAGTAGTTTTGGTTATGGATGACAATGTGATGTGAAACCCACCAAATAATAAACTCTAGAGACATTTAAGTTTAAACCACACCAAAAAAGCTAAATCAAAAATATAAAGAAGAGAACTAACCCATTGATTATAATGAATTAGTAACCAACTTCAATAAGTAATTTGTATCACCACAAACAAATTATTTGATAAGTTAGTAGGTATATTAAGAAAAAGAAAAGGAAGAACTTATGACTCTCAATAAACAAAGATGTCAAAACTTACCAAAATTGAATAGAAACGAATAGAAACATTCCTTCAATATTATATAGTAACTAAGATTTCGATGGCAGATACAGTTTAGGAAAAGACTGTGCTTCTTATAAAAAATTTAGTACTAGCGGACATAATTTGGGACACATCCATGTTCGAGGTTATATCTTCACAACTATTTTTCTGAAGAGTTATATAGGCTGGTATACAATTGTTTGATAGGTTGTGTTCTTAACTACTTAATTCTTGAGAATTACATTGGCTATAACATTGTCATGTTTAATAATGTGTTTAGACAAGATAAATGCTTAATATCCAAGTATTCCCTAAACTTAATTTAAATTAAATTAACCAATGGTTGGTCTTTCTTTAGGTCTAACTAACATCCCAAAATAGTTCTTGAATTGTTCTTTGAAAATTAATTGAAATATATGGCTTTAATTGACCCATTTAAAGCTTCCTTAACTTTCTTACTTGGAATCTTATAATTGGTCTATTAGAATAAGAAACAAATCCTTTAAAGTTTGGATTATCACGTTCACATTATACCCCATCTCTTTAAATGGATTTAACCTTAAATCTTCACCTACATCAAAAGGAGAAATATCAGCAGCATTAAAAGTAGAACTAACATTATACTCACCTAGACTAGTTATTTCACCAACAAGTAAAGGTAATAAATCTAAAAGAATTAGCAGATTAAAACCATAAATAACTTTGAATGATGAGTAATATGTAGATGAATACACAAATCTATTATATTCAAACTCAATAAATGATAAGAAATCTTTCCAATTTTTAAACTTCCTTTAAATGATAGTACAATATAATTAAAGTCATGTTTAGTTCTTCAATGTGACCATTGATTCGAAGATAACTGCTAGTATAAAATATAACTTCATTCCTAATTTATCCCATAAAAACTGTCCAAAAGTAACTAAAGAATTTAGTATCTTAATCACTTACTATACTATTAGGAACCCAATACAGTCGTTCTACTTTCCTAAAGAATAAGTCAACAATATAGGTTATATCATCAATTCTATCACAAGAAATAAAATATGTCATCTTAGACAACCTATCAATTACCACAAATATAAAATCTTTACCCTTAGTCGACCTAGGTAGTCCTATCATAAAATTCATAAAAGTGTCCACCCTTGGTTCACTAGGTACAACTAAAAAATGTATACAATATATAGGATAAAACCCTGGATTTAGCTTTCCTACCAGTGATACACCTACTACACACTCACTTTACATTACATCTCATTTTAGGCTAAATAAAGTGTTCATTTAACATATATAAGGTAATTTTAACATTGAAATAATCCATTAAACACATAAGCACATGTAGTTATGTCTATAAAAAATACCAAACGCCTCACTTTCACATGCCAAATAAATATTGCCAATGTCATTGTTATTAGCATATAAATCTTTCAGATATTCAAGTCCTAATATCTTCATATTTAAAGACGTGAGAAGAACGTACCTCTCAAATAAGGCATCAACAACTACATTCTCCTTACCTTATTTATAATTAATGACTTATGTAAATGTTTTAAGGAATTTTGTCCATCTTGTATAGCATTCGATCAACTTACTTTTTCCTTATAAGCGCTTCAACAATTCCTAATCAATATATACCATAAACTGCTTAAGTCATAGGTAATATTGTCACGTCTCTTATGCTCTCACCAACACTTAGAGTTCTTTATCATAAGTTAGATAGTTTAAGGTTGTCTTATTGAATTTCTCATTAAAGGAGGCTATTAGTTTATTGTTTGTCATCAAACTAGTTACAATACATAGTCTTAAGGCATTGTACTCAATGCCAAAAGTTTTAGAAAAGTTAAGGCATTATACTCAATGTCAAAAGTTTTAGAAAAGTCAAGTAAGTTGGAAAAGGTACCTAGTATAACCTATCTTTAATGACATTAAACATTACTCTTATTCACCATCTCAATAAAATCTCATAGATTTCTTAACAATTTTAGTAAGTGGTGCAATGATTATATTAAAATCTTTAAAATACCTCCAATAAAAACTAGCCATCTAATGAAAGTTTCTTATCTCAATTATATATTTAGATCTTAGTCATTCTCTAATTGCTTTCACTTTTTCTCATCTACCTTGATACTTTTCATGCTACCAATATAACTAAGAACCATAATCTTTTCTATAAAAGTACGCTTTTTAAATTTAACATATAACTTTTCTTTCCTTAGTACACTGATGACACAACTCTAAGTGACAAATAAGCTCCTCTAGATGTTTACTGTATACTAGACTATTATCAAAGTAAACAAACTACAAATTTGCCAATGTATGTATACAATACATGATTAGTCTCGTGAAAGTACTAGAAGCATTAGTAAGACCAAATTATATAACTAACTACTCATATATAGTCTTAAAGGCAGTTTTTAATCCATCACCTTGTCTCATCCTAATCTGGTGATACTAACTTTTCAAGTCAATTTTAGAAAATATGAAAGAATCATACAATTTAGCAAGCATATCATCTAACCCAGGGATGAGATTCAATACTTTAATGTTATGTTATTGATAACTTAGCAATCAACATACATCAATCAAGTATTGTCCTTCTTAGGCATTATAAGTGCTAGGACCCCACACGAAATCATGCTCTCCCTATATTACACTTTAGCTATCAATTCTTCCACTTATCCTTAAAACTCCTTGATTTCATCAAATTACTCCCATAAGTGGGTTTATTAGAAATGGCATCCCTTATTACAAAGTCAATTTTTTGTTCAGTCCCTCTAATAGCTGGTAATTTATTAAAGACATCATCAACCAACATATCCTCATAATCTTAAAGTAAGAAATGACAATATTATAAAGAGATATGTCGACCTCTTCAACACTACGATAAACCTCTCTATACAAATTACAATTAGTGTAAAAATAATTATTCCTAATATAAGTCCGTTTTTCATAGGAACTCACTTACTTCTTTGTTTTTCTAACTACTAAGTCTTCATTTTTTAAGCTTTCACACACACTCTTTTTCTCATAACTAAGTCTCTCTTTTTTAAGCTCTCACCCTTACTCTCTTTCTTTTCTCTCTCATTCTTTCTTATTTATTCTCTCTTTTCAAAGTCAATTAGTCCTCGTAGACTTACTTAGATGTTAAAGATATAAAAGCATTAGGTTTGTTGTCCTCCATAAAGGCATACCTATTGCTGAAGCCATCACGTGCACTCTTTACTCATGTTTCCCTGACCTTCACAATAATATATAACCAGCTTGTATAGGTATTATATCATATAAGAATAGATCCTCTTGATCTCCCTATACTGAAGTTAGTGGTATCACCCTTATACCTCTTAATAAAAATAACATCAATACATATTTTTCACCTTGATCTCCTTATATTAATTAAGCCACTGAAGTTTTTATAAATTAAGATGTTTCAAAATAATAAGGATGGTAACAAAACAAGTCGAACTCAAGACTTGTATGACCTGAGACAAATTAAAAAGTCTTTTTTGGTATGGGCCTAACCTAAAGCTCAATCTGGCTTCAGTAGGTTGGTTTGAGCCTAAGTTTGAATGGGCTTCATATGGGTCAAAAACCCATCCCAATCAACCCTTAAGCTAACAAAAATATATCCTCTCAAGTCAATAGTATGTATGCTCTTGCTATAATCTCTCAAATATGGTCCCAACCATAGGCATTTCATCTTTTAGCTAGTGATCTATTTGTCTTTTGAAACATGCCAATTAGAGAATAGGAAAGATGGTTTAAAATCCTACAAAAAGTGCAAGAGCTAGAAAAGTAAGAACTTAAAGCTAGGTTCAAAAGAAGAAAAGAACTATGAAATGTATCAAAATTAAATTTCCAACCTTTAATTTCTTAGCCATTACATCCTCCTTCAAACCATAGAAAATTTTTCTAGGAAGATCCTAAAAACAAATAGAAAAAAAACTTATTTATATGTATCCAAACATTGAATCATACATACTTAAAATGCCAGCTTAAGAGCGTGACATTGTTCAATAATGGAAACATCAAAAGCTTTAACTGTAGCTTTTGAATGAGAAAAAAATACTTCAATAAGCACATCCTTACTTCCATTTATTAGTAATAATGTTAGAATTGAGACTATTTTTAACTAAGAAAAAAATTAAAAGAGCGAGATGGAGAGGAGCTGAATGTTAAGATAGAGGAGTGAGTTTGGATTAAGAAAAAGCTACATTCTCAAAGATAATAATAGTTAAACTAACATATTTAATTGACTACTTTCAGTAAATTGGGCTTTTAGGCTAAGTTGGGCTCGAGTCTCCAAAGTTTAAAGAACTTAAATTTTCAGTTTAATTCTGGTTTAAAGCATGGTAAATACAGGCTTTACCTATTAAATTCATATTAGGCTTGACTCGAGCTAAGTTCCCATCCTTACATAATAGGCAATCCTAACTTTTTCACAAGGGTAGTACTAGTCACATTAGTACAAATCTCTCTAACACTAACCATATTGTATACCTTGTTGTACATTTAACATCTAGTATGAAAGATGTTTTCCTATTGCTATAAGTCATTCTCCTTAATTTGAAGATTTAATGCTCTTCTAGTAATAAACATCTTACCTTCAACAATATACTTCAAACCCTCATCACTAAAATGCTCCAACATTGGTATAACTTCCTTTTTCTTTAAATCACTCTCACGCAACTCCTCTCCATCATCTCTAATGTTCATAACCCTCTTATTTAGACATTGTTACACAATATACCTTATTCCTAAATAATAAAAACATTTTATATCTCAATTATACTAAGGTCGGGAGTCAATCTTAATTTTCTCTTATTGTGCACACCCTTGTTGGCCCTAGATGGCTCCGCTTTCGCTTTAACAGAACTTATATTATCCTTTTTCTCATTCAAGTTTCCAAGGATTACTAGTACCATAGGGCTACGTTAATATTCCTTTTCATTTTAAGTTGCCTTTCCATCTTCATGGCTAATAGATCCATATTTTGCATATTTATAAAGGCTAATTTAGTTGTAATTTAACATTTTTATACCATGTTTTATTTGGAATTATATGATGTTTTCCTAAATTTGGTTCATTATTTAATAAGTGATCATTTTGAGGAGAAAGCACAAATTTAAGCATAACTTTCTTTATAATTTTCTAATTGAGGTGATTCTATAAGGATTTGAAAGCTAACTTGCATGGCTACAACATTGTAAAAGACTTGGAAAAAAAATTGATGCTAGAAATGAAAAAAAATAAAACTAGAATTAGTGCAAGTCTAAAAGTGTAATAGGCATTGGTTCTCATTAAAAAAAATACTTAAAGGACTTGCAAAATTAGAACCTTAATCACCTTAGAACTATTTTACGTAACCTTAACTCATAAATACTCTAATTAGGTTCTTTATGGAGGACTCTAGAGGCTAGTGACAAACTTCTTTGTCATTAAGCTCTTAGTTTTAGGAATTATTTGTATCAAAGAAGGATTTAAAGTACGATTGAAGGAGACCGTGATAAATCTTCTACTTTTTTCTTTCGTTTCTTTCTTTAATGTTAAGATTATTTTTATTTTTATTTTTATTATATTTAGTATTTAAAACCCTAGTTAGGGTTATGGATGTATCTTGTAATAAATCTTTGACTATTAATACATGATTTTATATTCATCTATATAAATTTATTCACTTTGTTCTTAATCTTAATTTGTATCTGATCATCATAGATTCAATTTAGGGATTGTATAAAGGACTAACTAATGAAGTAGAATTCGCGCATTAGGAGAATAAATGCTTTAGTGCTAAAAATGGTAATATCTAGACTTTAATGATAAAAAAATAACTAGGTTTAATAAATTTGATTAAGTTGCACATCAAGAGGTAGTAGTGACCTAGTTGACCATACCTATGTCTCCAGAAAGGACATAAATGTATTATGTTAATTGTTATTTCATCTATGATAATAAATTTTGTATGAAAATTGAAATTCAATTTAAGTGAATCTCGAAACGTATCAATTTTGATGATTTCTCTTTGCTAATTATATTCTTTTCATCTATTTAACAGCTTAATTATTTTCCTAAATCTTATTTATTTTAGTTTCTTTTAGATAGGATTAGAGATAGTGATATAAGTCATATGGGATTGATAATATGGAATACTTCAGTTTTAATAACTTGTTACATTTAACTCTGTACACTTGCAGATTTAGTTAATAAAGTTTTTTTTGTACCATTTTCAGGGAACTATTTAATTCATATTTTATTAATCCTAAATTTAATGTTATTTTATTATCTTTTATTTTTATTTTCCTCTATTTATGTATGATTTAGCTCTCTTCTATATTGCACCTTTAAGATTGGCATAGCAATGAAGTAGGTTTAGATATGGCAATGTAATTTGCTAATTTTTTGAACCAAATTAAGGTGTTAGTGAACAATGAAAAGGGTTTTAGGAACTATGATATAATTTTGGCATCTATGAGTATCCTTTCTATGTATGTATGAACATATAAAGAGCCCTTTATTATTATAAAGATGTTGATTATATGGCTACTTATAAGGGAAATGGCAAGAATGATCCCTTCTCTAATATGTATCATCTAAGATGGGAGTAACCATTCAAATATCTTTTGGAAGGAGCTAAAAGTAGGACTAGGTAGATATATGGGACCACATAAGTTCTCGCAATGACTTCAGTGTAAGCAACCACTTTTGTAGCATAACGAGATAAAAGAGATGATCCTACAGTTTATATCTTCCCTTAATGAAATACTAGAAAGATTAAATAGATTGGACATGGACCTATATGAACAAATGGAATAATCTAATTATGAAACGATTAATAATTTATAGATTCAAATCAAACAAAAAGTCGAGATGGTTGGTGAAAAAGGTTAAGGTAAGCTTTATAGTCATGTAAAGGTAAATAAAAGATAATAAGTGTTAGCCATATCCTTTAGGAGTGACAAAAAAAAGTGATGATAAAGATGTTAAAGAGGAGGACATGCAAAGGGAGCAAGCGATGAACAAAATTAAACTAGTGCATATATCATTTGTATCTAATGTCAGTTATGATCTTGATTATGAAGAAGATATGGACATAAATAATTGTCATTGGTCTCTTCCAAAACAAACGTTAAAGAGGAGGATATGCAACCTTCAAACAAGCATAAAGAAGTAGGTGAAGAAGTGATGACGAAAATTAGACCATTACATTTACCATCTTTATCTAATGTTAGTCACAATCTTAATTGTGAAGAAGATTTAAACAGAAATAAACAGTCATTGGTCTCTTCCAAAATAGGTATCGGTTATGGTTTGAAATAACGAACACCTTACATTGATTCCATACCTAAGGAGGTTTGAAATAGATGGAAAGGAAGACAAATTTCTTCTTCCATAAGAATATAGATTGCTTAAGACAAAGTTATGAATTGCCCCCTAACATTTCCTAAAAGGTCTAAGTTAGTCTCTACCATTATTTATGGTATCATATCACACCTTAACGTTTTTAAATTGGTACTAGTAGCACCCTGAACCATAACTAAGTTAACATTTTGGCAACTTTTAATATTTAAGTCATAAGTTTAGATTATGTCATGTCACAATTAGGCAATTTAGACTTAACAGATGCTGATGTGATCTTTAAAATGATTCTTCTAAACATTGGCTAAAGATGTAATTTTTACCTTAACGTTTTACAAAAGGTTTAGATAAGCCTCTGACATTATCTCTTTTATCAACTTTACACCCTATTTAGGGTGTAATGAGTATTATTTTAGTAACATTAAGGTGTAATAAGTTGTTTTGGAAACATTATAGTGAAAAGTAGTACCAAAGATATTGGTATTGACTTATCTAAACTTCTTATGAAATATTGAGGTGTCAATCACATCTTTAGTTCATGCTCAAAAGATCTCATTTGTAATAAGAAGAAATTCAAGAAGTCATCGATAGTTAAATTAAGTGAAGAGAGCTCCCATGCCTTCAAGATAGAAGAAGGGAAATGGAGCAACCCAATCCTAAGGGAATGTAAGGTAGCTAAGGAGAGATAGATTTCAAAAAAAAAAAAAGGAAGTAAGCCTTTAATTATAGATCCAAGATGAAAGGCTTAAATGGGAGTTCAACTAAAGGACTTCTCAAGAAGCATTGGGAGGCAACCCAATGTTTTAACCCTAGTTTCTTTTATTTTCTTAGTTTTTTATTATTACTGATGTTTGGTTTAATTTTTATTATAGATAGTTTTGTAATAGACTTTTGTAGATTTAACCTTACTATCTAAGCATGGATAAAGGGGGAGTTTTCTCTATTTAATTTTCTCACATGCTTTCTTTTTTTATCTTTTTTTATATTAATATCAATTTCATGTTTAAGTATTAAGGCGAATTTAAGATTCCCCCCTAGGTTTTATATGTTAAATAACATTTTTTAGCATTTAATGAGTTTTAAGTTTAGATTTTTAACTTTCTTATTATTTTTATATTGTGCTTAGGATTACATTAGTTACTTTAGGTTGACAGTGTAAGTGTATATACAATTTTATGTTGAGATTGGTTGCTAAAGGTTAAATGTATAATATGATCAAATGGATTGTAATCCAAACTTGACTTTGTGAATATTAGGAAATTGAATTCATTAAGTTATTATGCTTTAATTTCACTTAAGTGATTAGGTGAGGAATTGAACCTTCATGTAATATTTTTATTTTTATATGGATTCTTTTTTAGATTTTGAATTTCTAGAACTTCATTTTTTTTTTGGAGATTACATGTAAGATGTGTACAAGTACTAAGATGATAAAGGGACTTAAAATTGAATTTGAGCTAAATTGCCTACATTTTATACAATAATCCATTAGTGACTTATTTGAGCCTTATATGAATCTTAAGCTTTTTCCTGGTAACCCTTTCTTAAAGAACTTTGTGCCTAAAAGAAAAACAAATTTTTACTCCCTAATTCATGATTAGCTGAAGGGGTCGTTTAGTTTCATCTTTATTTTTTATTGTCTTTTTTAACGAACTCAATAAGAAAGCAAAATTGAATATGTAAAGAACTAACTCATTAATTATAATGAATCAAAATCTAGGTTCATTAAGTAAATTTGAAATGACACAAAGTAAGAATTATTTGATTAGTTCAAATTTTTATGAAGAATAAGAAAAAGAAGCACTCACGACTCTCAATAGTCAAATATGTCTAAATAAAATTAAATAGAAACATTCCTTAAATATTAGACACCAATTATGGTTTCAATAGCGGACACGACCTATGACATGACTATGGTCAAGGCCATGTTCATTATAGAAACTTTAAAATTAGTAAACACAGTGTAAGATGCACCTCTATTTTAACCCATATCTTCATAATTTATTTTCTAGAGAGTTATATATGTTGATATACAGTTGTCTGCTAGGTCATATTATTTACTACTTAATTCCTAAAAATTACACAAGCTATAATATGGTCATATTTGACAGAGTGTTAAGATAATACAAACCCTCAATGCCTAAGTATTCTCCAGCCTTAACTTCAATCAAAGTAACCAATGGTTTGTCTTTGTTTAGGTCCAACAAACCTCACAAAATAGTTCTTGAAGTGCACTTTGAAGCTTGATTAGCATATGTGCCCCTGTAAACTTATTTAAGGCCTCGTTAACATTCTTACTCCTAACTCATATAATTAATCTATTAGGCATTAGTAATGGATCATTTGAAGTTTGGCAATTCGTATTCATATCACATTGGGATGAGTTGACCTATAACTTAAGCCTAAAGTTTTATTTATTAACTTGAGCTCAACTTTAAGTTTGATCAAGCTCGAAACCTCATAGAAATTGGGCAAGTCTGAAAGCTTGAATGTCTATCATAACAAACTAAATAAGCCCATATAAGGAACCAAAAGATGAAACTTTACTTATATGGTTATGCTTAAATAAAAACATTACATTGTCCAGTCCATAAGCTATGACGAGAAAAAATTTCAATAAGAAATTAACTAATTAAATGTAATTAGAAATACCACTAACATAATATATACAAAAATTAAAAATTAAGTACTATCTTATGTCACCTCTTAGAACACTTTTATTCTTCCATTTCCCTCGCATCTCTCTCCTCTAAACATCCAATTCAAGTATATCATGTTAGCCCCAAATTTTTTTATTTATGTTAATTAAGCATGATTATCTTAATTAAGTAAATTATGTTAACATTTAATTAAGTTGTTACTAGGTAAATAAGATGACATTAAATGAGTTAGGTGGTTAGCATTAATAAGAATAAATGTGTTAGTTAGAATTAAATGTATTAGATGAATGTAATGAGATAGTTGGGCTTTGGGCCCAAAGGAAATGGAAAGAAGAATGAAAGAAATGGGCTTGAATAAAAAGTGATTGGGCTTAAGTGAGTTAGTGAGATCTATAGGAGAAAAGAAGAAAGGAAGGAAAATAAATGGACTTGGGCTTGGGCTTAAGTTGTGTTAGTGGGAGAAGTATAAAAGAGAAGAAGAAATAAAGTGAAGTAGTAGAGAAGAGAGGAGAAGTAACGAAATTTGAGAGAGAGAAAAGAGAGGAAGAGTTCGTGGGAGAGAAAAGGAAGAAGAGAAGAAGAAAAGTGCTAGGGCTTGAAGTTCCAAGAGATTTAGAAGGTGTTGGAAGAAAGTTCAAGAATTAAAAGTGTGGAGGAAGGCTTGAGCTTCACTTTGATACAAAAATCTCTTTGGTTGAGCCAAGATCCAAGGTAAGCCATGGTTTTAATGTTTAGTTTTTGGTTGGGTTATGGTTGAGAAAACTTAGAAATGAAGTGGGTTTAGTGATTCTTGCATTAATTTCATGGAAGATGTTAAGTGGTTTTTCAATTGAAGTTGAGTTTGACTTGGGGTTTTGGCTTTTAATGAAGTTGGTCAAGAGAGGGAAGAAAGGCAAGAGGAAGAACACCATTAAGCAAGATTCAAGCAAGATTTAAGGTGGGTTCCATATTTATCTTTATGTTTATAAGCAATTAATGCAAATCAATTAATGACA
>JAOSBP010000006.1:25394689-25408149 GCA_027563825.1 Erythroxylum mucronatum | reverse complement strand
TCTATAGCAAGAGTTATGGCGTTTTTACTAAAGTATGTTCAATATGAATCGGGATATGAACATGTCGGATTGTTTTGATTATAACTCACTCATCCGATCTCCAAATGAGGTGATTCTTGGACCATTAGTTTCCTAAGACATATATCTTGTTCTCCTAAAAATTTGGTAACATTTGGAGTTACATTGAGGAATTTTGCCTTAATGCAAGTAAGTGGTCGGTTAAGAGAGTATGACCGGGATACAAGCTCATGTTGGTATTTTGTGCATATCTTGAGCGATAGACCTCCAATCAAAGTGATTCTTGCTTCAAAATGAACTAGAGACTTAAGGTTACAATGTCCATGATAAATTAAACTATAAGTTTGATGGTTTGACTAGGATGTACTCACCGTTATTATGAATTGACAATAAATAACCCCTCCGGGTTTTAACTCAAGGTTTCAGGAAACCGAATGTTGGGCTCCGGATTCGGGGTCCAACATATCATATTGCTACAATTAGGCATTTGTCAACATGCATATCTCATATTCTTCTTCTCATTCAATATCAATTTTCTTTTATTAATGTGGCCAATTATATCTATTTTCTCATTATTTACGATTGAAACATGAAACACTAAAAATCTTAAAAATCATATCATCAAAGCATCAAAGACTTTTAAAGGTAACTTAGAAGAATAACTCATGATGGAAAAACTAATTATGGTTAGAAGTAAGAAAATAATCATTTTTTATAAATAATCATTGTTTGTATTCAACATCATTTACAATTACCTACCAATTTTCTCTATAGTAAAATTATCAACACTTCACAACACTTCCTTTATAATTAAAAAGAAATTATTGTAAATACCACACTCAATTATGTAATAAATTGATTAAATGAATAAATGATTAGTAACAAATAAATATACCTTTATTGGAAATTTCTTCGAATAAACATCTAGAACAATGCATAGTCCCATTTATATCTACATCTTTTCTCTTCATCATTATATAAAATTAGGAAATATAATATCATAGAATAGATAGTTATTAAAGTTATAAAATTAAGATACTAACATAACATAAAATATATTTTTTACTTCAAATCTTGTCATTAAATAAACAATTTTAGTATGCATCAAAACCTTGGAAGTTTTTGAGTGAAACCTTCTGCAACGAAGACTCACTATCTAACCATCAGTATTAAAAGCAAACTTAAAAGCAATTGCAAATGTTGGACTTGCTAATAACACTACAACTAAAAGTACTTTGGCAACGACATGTTTGTAATAGTTTAAAAATGTGTTGCTATAAAGTAATATAAGGCAACAATTTTTAAAGTATTGCCTTTACTAATATTAATAGGCAACAACAATACTAATTTTTTACTACATATAAGAAAAGGCATCAAAATTAAAAAAATGTTGCAATAAATTCTTATATATGCAACATCTGAAATTGTTGTTATAGTACCAGTCATCTATTTATTGAAGGGTATTTTATAATGTTACATATTTATTTATATAGTTACTTATTAATATATATTTAACATATATAATTTCTCTATTTACTAATGAGTATTTAGAATATGTCTATGAAAATTAAAATATCCATCAATTTTTATTTAGTAAAATTAAATCAAATGATACAATTGCTCCAAAATATAGAAAAGTATTGTAATATATGCACATAACCCTAAATCGGCCATTTATTATGTATGAATTATTTTTTTGAAAAAATAAAAATTGATTTATGAAAATGATAAAAGAGAAAACAATATTTGGAAAGTAGTCAACAACTCTAAGCAAACCAAATAAAAGATGACACCTAAGATAGTAAGACACGACAATGTTTCAAGTTTAAGCCCTCCTTAACAGACAACATTTTGTGAAAGGGGTAAAGACATCCCCACCTGATGCTTGTTTCTTCGTGTTTTACTCGATTAAGGTTTGGCAATTCTGGAGGTCTCCAAGCTGATCATCCCCTTTACACGTCTTCAGTAACCAAAGTTAAGGAAATTGCAGTCTGCATACAAACTTCTATGTCATCTTGCTCCCTTTAACCATGCTTCATGTTTGTTAGATTTGGAAATCATCTTAAGGGACATGCGGGAGCAAAGCATGAAGATGAATCTTAATTCTGGAAATCATGTTGAGATACATGTGGGAGCAAAGCATGAAGATTAATCCCAGTCCAGTTAGTGACCTATAAACAATCTTCTTCATTGTTAGGCATGATCTGTTAGGGTTCTAGGCGCATTGCAATGTTGATCTGCATATTGGACATAGAAAGGCAATAGAAAGACATTTCACTTATTGCATTTGCATGAATTGGAGTCCAGGAATGTCAATGGAGTTTATTTGAATTGGGCTTTTGCATATCTTTTTCTGAATTCAAAACAGTAGGGAGTTTGCATCTTTTCTGGTATACAAGTGGGCTCCCATCAATATTAGTTCTTCAGGTCAGAGATCTCTTCGTCTTTATATCTTCTCTCAATTAGACAAGTTCTGTAATTTCTTTTCAATAGCAAGTGAACCCCTAAAGGTTGTTTTTCTTATCAATTACGAACCAACTGTGCCCTCTCATGTGTATAATCAATATAAAAATAATTATATACAAGTGGCTTCTAGGAAACATCTAATGATCTTTTTTATATATACATAAATGAAAATTTCAGGTACAACGATCTAATCTCAACAATTCTATGAGATGGCTTCAAATGCATAGCTCTTCTGATCTTGTAATTACCTTTTCTATTTTTTGATGATCTAAATTAATTTTCTGATAACAACCCATTCTTTTTTTCTCCTTATTTGTTACCTTCATTGTCTATATATTTATTCTTAACTTTTATTGCTTGCATAAACTTGCATTAATGCTTGTTCTTTTACGTTTCAGGAGAATCAAACCTTTATTGTTCTTACATAAGATGACTTCTATCTCACTCACACTTTGTTTATTAGGAGTGTTAAAAGTCATATTCCTCTGTATTGTTTGATTGTTCCTGAAGTTTCATCTATTGTTTGTTCTTATTACTTTTTATTCTCCATGTTATAGGACCTTAATTTTTAGTTCAGGGGATTAATCCCAAAGTAATAAGTACGAATTACTTGCCTTCTGGTATTACTTAAATCATGCATAAAACTTAGGCCCTTTAACAAACAACTTAAGTTGTCTTTTTTATTGCTAGAAAAGTAACTGATTTCTTGCTTTTTACCTTGTTGCATGAGCGCCTGAAAAAACTGAAGGCAGATTATGAAAGTTCAATTGGGAAATATTACCATTGACATGGTATGCATGTTTTCTCTTTTCAATTGACCATATTATATCTTAACAGAAATATTACTTTTAGTTCAATGTTGTGGATATCAAAGAATTTAAAAGTAATATCAACCGATTATGGTATCCTCTAACTTTTTGCTGGGTTTTATTCATGATAAAATTGGTTAAGTACCAGGTGGGATAAGGGGATTAACATGATAAAATTAGACATTGGCTTATTGTGTTATGTAAGTTGACCATATTATTCTTGTTTGTATTTTCATCTCTTCACTATGTCAATGTGTTGACTGTCACTTATAGCACTTTATGAGTAAATATTAAAATTTCGTTAAGGTGGCAGGAGGAACTTTATTGGGACTCCTTTATGAATTATATTCAATGTTAAGCGTAATTATACATATGTCATAATGAAGCCATCTTGATCATTTGATGTCTTAATTCTTCCAGTTGAGCAATATTTCGCATGCACGAATTGAGCACTTTTTGGAACCAAAGCTATTGATACACTGAACTTATGTCACCTGTTTACCATTTAACTGTCGTCTAATGAGATCTTAAAGTTTTGTGTAGCACATCAAGCTTTATTTGTGATGAATTGAATCCCCCTCATTAATAATGTGATCGAGGCCTGCACACATGATTGTAACTGCATTCGTTCATTATGTGCAAGTTTTTGAATGATGCATATCTTTGGGAGGAAGCAAATAATAGTCACATCATTGAGCAACGAGTTGAATGGTAAGTCTAGAAACTTTTGACTCCTATATATCTTCGAGAGGAAGCAAATATTTAGTGAAGGATTTTGGAGTGCCCGTAATATTTTTTTTAGTATTTAGATTAATTTACTTATATTCCATACGGAATGAACGACAATACTATAGATTAATACTTAAATTAGTGAGTTTTTGTTTTGTATTTTGAATATGTTAAAAGATTGAATTTTATAAGTCCTTATGGACTATATATTATATATATATGCAATTTTGAGTCATTTACATTTGATAGTAGTACTCAATTAAGACGTATATTAGTATTTATATATTTCTTTTAATGTATATACGGATATTGCCTATATAATGACAAGAGTTTGATATTACGTTAAATAATATTGATAATGAAAGAATAAATTGTTACTTTTGTTTTGAAAATTGTTGCCTAAAATAATTCACATTGTTGTCTTACAAAGGCTTAAAAGAGTTGCAATATCTATTTAATATTGTTACTATAGTTTGAAACTAATGTGTTACCTAAGTCAAAACTTAAGGCAACATTTTTTATTTTGTTGCCCTAATCAAAAAAATTTGTTCTTATACTTACTGCAGCGCTACTTTTTATAACGATATGAATTTTGTTGCTTTAATACAAAGGCAACGATAATTATACTTATAGCTACGCTTTTGTCAACATTTGTCTAAAGCACTTTTTGCCGTAGTGTAAATTTAGTGCAATTATCTCCATACTCAGAAGTTGAGCTTCGTTTCATTTCTACCATCGTAATATATTAGTTAATTTGCAAACAATATCTTCCAAGTAATTATCCAAATTTGTCCATTTATATGAAATCCTAACCTTCTTTTCTTTTATGAATTCCTTTAAAGTGAGACCCAAACCAAAAACTTTCTTAATAAGGATGTGTAAACAGAAGTTTAAATTGACAGTGGCTGATATAATACAGCTCTTTGCCATTCTTGATTGGTAATCATAAAGCAAATCATATCATAATTGTTTAATCACTTTACAGCTTTTGGAAAGAACAACTGCAACATATTTGCACCTTAAATCCGAAACAACTGTAACTATCAGCCTATTGCTCTTCTGTTAGCAAATAGGTGTACTTTGAATGTCGTTATCTTAACCTAATAAACACATATATATACTTAACTGTGATATCAAGAATTTTAAATGTCGAATTCCAATCAAAGCACAGTTTCTCAGTGTAGGGACTGTGTAATTATCTTGTGATTTTCTTTAATTTCTCAACCCATTTATGTTTTAAATAACACACTACACCGTTTTTCGAGTTCAGTCGGAATCCAATCAAATCAGATCAAATTCTTTATCCTTAACTTCGGATTGATGGAGCTATGTCATTGTCATTTTTGCATCTCTCACTCCTGCTCCACTTGTTGAAGAATTAACGTAATTGACACGGGGAGTTTAAGGAGTCAAAATCTCCTGTCCAATATTATGGTGTCTTATTGTGTCCAATAAATCTCAGCCATTTATTTATGTGGGGCTCGCATGAGACCTGCGTAGATCCCACGAAATAAATGGCTGAGATTTTATGAGACAGAATAAGAAAGAGTAAAACTGGACAGAAGATCTGGTTTCGAGTTTAGGAGGCATGAAACGGCGTATTTCATCTTAGTGATACATTAAAACAGAGAGTGAGCCATCGCGCTTGGATCGAAATGCCAATTACCATTGTATCATACAAGTTCATTGCTTGTCGTAATGTAGACACAGGAAACAGTTGCGAATTGATGCTTATCGTATGATGATTTGCTCCTCTAATAAAATTTCCAATTTCCTCACCTCCATTCAAAATTTTCGTGAGTCTTCCACTTTTTCTTCCATTTCGTCATTATTGATTGGTAAAATCCAAATTCCTAATCTCAAGTTCCTAAGGTTTAGTTGAATCATAATTTATGAACTAGTGGATCAACATCAGATGAACCAAAATCACCGCATTTACACGAATATAAGAACGTAGATAATGAAATGCAGGCATGAAGATTCAGAAACTTGCAGCCATGTTCTTGGTTAAATTCCCACAACATGATGATTCTCACGCAGCAGAATGGAAGATTTATGTACATAGTACATAACGCAAGTATAAGGGGGAAATAAAGAAAAGGTCTGCCATTCAAGTGATTCCAAAATAACACAACTGGCGGAAAAAGCATCGCATTTAAAGACAGCAGCACATGCCAATGTTTTAAGTTTATCCGCTTCATTGAAGAGGCTCTTGGTGGGGAGTTGCAACTTGGTGCGGAGTCACTGCTGGTCCAGGTGCTATTGTAAAGTGCAAGCCCCGGCGTTGGCCTGCCTGCAGCATGAATGCAACCTCAGTTGCAGCAAGTGCTGCAGCTTCCTAATTCAATAAAAATTCAAAACACATAAACACGAACATTCACAGAGAAAGAAAATAAAGAAACAGCAGTATACGGATAAATGACAAACAAAAAAATATTGTTTAACTTGATGTCTAATATCAACCTGTCTTTGTCGTCTTCGCTGCAATATACTGATCGCCCATGCCATAATGTAACATGGGAGCAAGAAACCAGCAGCCCGGAGCAAGAAAAGCTGTCATGTAGCAAAACCTTATATTAACAATTCAAATCATGCAACTCTATAGCAAATATTACACCAACATTTCTCTTACAGAGAAGAATGTCGAAGCATCATCATCTCCATCTCCATTGTTAAGGGACATAGCATGCCTCAGAAGAAGAAGAGCCATCAACTGCAAGAAAACCAATAGGTCAAAATCAGAAAAGAAAACAGTACTATAAATTATAAACTGGTAAACAAATGCATTCCAAAATACATATATGTGTGGTATCAATCAAATAAAAGTGTTTAATTGTGGGGGAAAGACACAGAATATAGAAAAAAAATAGATCTAACCTTTTCCTTTGCAAACTTATTTATAACAAATTTTTGGTGAGAAGACAAGATAATGAGGTAGAAAAGACAAAAACAAGAAAAAAGAAAGTACAACAGAGACTGGTGCTGCATCATATTCTGATCAAGTATCAGTTCACCAAAGAAAAACGAAGTTCACAAGCATCAATTGGTTAATAACGTTAATCATTTAGTTAGGCACCATGCTTACAATTAGGGCTGCAGAGCGACAGAAAGCTGCTCCACTAGCACTGGAATCAGCATACTCATCATACTCTGCCTCCAGAAAATGACGTTCAGCTGCTGCCATTGCCAAAATTCGAGGATCATGCAAGTCCAAAGGAGTTCCAGCAATAGTCCAACCCTCACTGCAGAGAGGAATGAGAAATTAGAAAATCAGAAATTATGGAAGGTCAAAATACACATAATGCAGACTACAATATCAAATTGTTAATAGTTAATTCCATACAGCAACTTAGTCACCAGTCCGACAATCGCAACTATCACTTCCATTCTCCAAAGAGTTGAACTAAATAAACACATAGTAGAAGGATGCTAAAAACAAAGGTGCAAAGTGTGCATAACCACCTAGACTAACACGAAGATATTGAATGGCTTATAATGTGCACGTAAAAATAATAGGGAATATTTAAAAGTGAAGTAATTGGAGATTTTAATATAGGAAGATACTTTGGAAGGTAAAACTCAAACTTACCCAATGTCTATTGTGGTCTCTTCTGGCTGTGGGGGAGGTGGCGGTGCAGTATAACCAGGGTGGTATGGCTGATGATGAGGAAAATTTTTTTCTGGAAGTCAGTGCATGTACTTATTTGATCCAAAGGAAACTTCAAAAGATAATTTGATTAGAAACAGAAAATAATCTTACTTGAAATATTTGACAATTTCAATGGTGAATTTGTCTTTCATTCGAAGATAAAAGGTAATGAAGTAATTGCAACAGCCAATAGGTTTTAAATTCCAGCAAAGCTCATAGAAATATAAAATAAATATTACAAGGATAATGCTATTGCAAAGGTTAAATCTTTTGCACTACTCTAGAGGAAAACAGAGAAACAAACGTCACAGGAATATGAAGAAAGGCAGAATTCCTTTTTTTTTTCCCCTCTACATAAAGGGCTATGAGATTTGGCATTTTACCTTTAACAAGTAAATATGTTGAGCTTTAAGGAAGTAATCCCTAAGACCCCATACTAGAGCTTAAATCATATAAGGGACACATTCTTAATATAAAGAAATATTCAGCATTTCGTGCCCCTTTTCTTCGGAAGAGATGAAACCGAGTGGTATATTTACTTCTTTCTCTCTCTTACAAGGGAGGGTGAGAAATGTAAAAAGAAAAAAAAAACATTGGAACCTAAAAGATTTTCACTGGTTACAATTAAGGTATATGAAGAAGTTGAGGCACACAAATAAAACATAAAATTTGCTAGCCGACCAAGGCACTCAACCAAAATCTCTATCCTCTGACACAGTTTTGGACTCAGATTATAGCACTCAAAAAAGTGTAACTTTTCAAATTTTTCATAGATCAGAAATTTGCCAACTGGAGCAAAACAGGGCATCACATTAACCAACTAAACAGCAGCAAGTGCTCAAAAAAATCTCCAATTCAAAAAGAAGTCCCATTCACTTTGTGTTTTAAGCAATGAAGTTAAAGCTTCTTACTCCAATAACTGTGTGATATCCCCATAGTAAATAAATTACATGTAAGAATTGTTAGATATCTCAATAAGGCGGAAAGATTTACAGACACCAGAAAACAATTATTACCTGATGGCATATCTCACAAGTTATATCTCCTTTTTCATTACACCAGCGCTGGACACATTTCCTGTGTGCAAACTGGAATAGAAAGATGAGTCATCCATGAAATTTTTTAGAAAAAATACATTAACAAAATACAGAAACAAGTAGAGCCATCACATTCTAAAGAGGTGGAGAATAATCCACATCCACTAATCTACATGTAATCCCAGCACTTCATATCAAAGTAATACTTATCAGTGGAGTAGACGCAAACCTTAAACATGCTTGTTTACATCTGAATGACGGCGTGCTAATGGGCTATGTGATAACATTTCACTATCCCTTACAAACAATATTCCATTAAACTAACAGGCTAGCAACATGAAGCACTTTAAAGACACTAACACGGGGACTACTTCAATATTCAATCTAAAAAAATTATAAAAATAAAAAAAATTGATAATAATGGTGTACCTTCAGACTACCACTACAAGCACAGGGGGTCTCCAGATTCTTAATGCTATCCTCTTCCTGGCAAATTCGACATTCAATTGTTTGAATAAGTGGCTCCTCTTCTCCAAATTCACCATGCTCACCAACTCCATCAACATCAATTACACAACTGGGTTCGCCAGCAGTGTGAGAGGATGAGCATTCTCCAGAAGATCCAACCGCCTCAATTCCTTGCATTGCTTACAAACAATTAAAAAACCTATAAAATGGTCAACACGGTAAACAGAATATCACTCAGGATAATGGAATGGAGAACATTACATACTGTACACTATAAACTTCACCTAAAACCACACACAAAAACAATGTTCTTAATCCTTCACGGATGGTTCAAATCCCCATACTAAAGGGTATATTTTTCACGTCGAGGCTGACAAATTTAATAACAGATCTAGGAACCCATTCCTCTCCACGTGCTAGAAATGTTAACGTCAAGAAAAACTAAATTACAAGATTTTGAACTCTATTTCGTAGCGATCAAACACTTAGCAAACGGAAAAATCCATTCATTCTCTACCCATTAAAACACAAAGTCTATTTTGCATTAAGAGGCAAACATGGATCAATAATACCGTACTAAGAGGCATAGCCCAGAATTAGGAAAGTTTCTATGCGTCAAACCACTTCAACCACCATTCTGGAGGTAAATTCTTGAAATCCCTTTTACAAAACCGATTGAAACTTGCATAAAAATCGATAAAGAGAACCAACTACCATATATCACAAAAAAAAATATTCCACCTTTTTCACGCAAAACAAAAAGTCAAATAAAACCGTCGAAACCCTTCGGGCGTAAGATCATTTTTCTCTAAACTTCATCCTCAACAACCAAACAACGCAATTTGAATCCATAAACAATCATCCAAAGGAAAAAAAGATCTTTACCTCAATCAATTAAAACCCCCCAAAAACAAGCGGCCAATGATCAAAACAAAGAAATGAAAAGAAGTGCGTAGAAAGAAAATATCTACAGAACCAGAGAAGAAGCAAAACGAAAAAGTCTACCTGAAAATGAGATTAAAGAAAACGCGCTTTTAAGCACTTTGGATAAAGAAGGATTGGACTTTTGTGCGGAGAAACTATGGTCTCTCTCTTTATCGTTCTGCTTTTCCTTTTTGCTTTTCCCTTAATTTAGTAGTTCATTTATGTCTGACTTATAACTATTTAATGTATGTATGAAATAAAACGAAATGACAAAAATAAAGGGCCTAATATTAAAAAATAAATATAATATTTAAGATTGGATAATAGGCAATCCGTGTAGAATCGGAAAGGGTAGCTTATAGGTTAAATTTTATTATTTCACAAGTTAAACCAAAAGAAAGAAAGAAGAAGAATTAATTTATCCTCTTTTTAGATAAATCTCAATGACTTAAAAATTCAACTGATTTAGTCAATTTAATCGTAAAAATTTTGACTCTTTTAATTTTTTGGCTCGATTTGTTTTAATAATTTTTGTTGTTAAAAATTAATTAATTAGTTAATTAATTATTAATTTTTATAAATTAATAAGTTCTTATAAACTAAAATAAAAAATAATTTTTATTTAATAATATCTTTGTCTTAATTAAACTTCAAAATCTTTGATAAGTAAAGATAAACTCTTTCGATCATATTTGAAATTCTTTAATTTTATTTAATTTTTAGCTGATTTTATGACCACTTAAATATCTTTTTTTACTAGTTTAATTTGTTTTTACAAAGTTGATAAATCTTTATTTGAACCAATTTCAGCATTGGAATCCTACCCATTTTATTGCACCTTTTTTTATCCTTGATGTAAAAGAAACAATCATATTTTATTGTCATTAACTCACTCTTTAGTATTATGTATCTAATATACATGTTTTATTTTTGTAGGTCTTTAAATATTCGTTTTCTTTATTGTAAACTATAGATTGCAAAAAAATATATTGCGAGTAGCCAATGAATGAGCAGTGTGTAAGCGGTGACGCATGCCGTGATTAGGTGGGTAAATTTGGCTGCACGATAATTGTTTATAATAAGCATATCCAGTTTGATTAATCGGTGTGGTTGAATGGCAGGGATTCATCAATCATTAACCAAAGGTCAAGGATTTGATCCTTGACTTTGGGTATGGAGCAGCTTTAAATTCTTAGGCCAGCTGTCCCACTCTGTGAGGTACCTACAAACTAACGAGGGGATTAGTTACTAAGTCCGCCAGTAGATACCCCTCTTAACAATATATAGATAATTTTGAATGGTTTAAACGAATTGAACAGCTTATCTGTTGTATTGGAAAACATGCAAAGTTTTAGGAAACCAATATGATATGAGATTTGGTAAATTTTAGATATCTAGATTATACTCTTCCTTTTCTTCCTCCTAAATACCAGCAAGACCGAAGACTCATGATTAGTTAGAACAATTATCCCCATAATGTCATAAATCCTCACACCAATAAATGGGTTATAAAGAATGCAATTTCTGGAAGCTGTACCTCTTTGACGATTTCATTTCTGATATTTGCTTTTCAGGCTTTAAATTTCGTAGCCATGTTTAATATGGCTCTTGATGGGTTGACCAGTTAGCCCTTGATAGAAACGTCAAAGTTTGAAAATTCCTCCCAACCCCACTTGTGGTTGCTTTCATGCTTGGAAGACTTGGAGACATTAATTCAGAGAACCTCGTCTTTTCCCCCCGGCCTCGCATTTTCTGTGTCGTGATGGCTTGGCCTTCTGGGGGAATCTTGACTAAAAGCAAGAGATCAGAGTGCCAGAATTTGGCAGAGTCTAGTGTTGCCCTTGCCTATACGCTCGATCGGCCTATGCATATACGTCTTTTGTAAGTGAGAGGCAGTGCATGCCTTTTCTTCCTCGTCCTATATTTTTGTGCATAATAAAGAAGAACACAAGCACATCGTGTATAACATTTAAGGTTAACATACTTAATGAGACCAAATCAAAGATCATTTAGCATATGAGATCTGTGTTAAACCAAAATCATTGTAAAAAATTTGGGTACCCGTATTAATACAAATTCATGCATCACAAAATCTTTTCAAATACATTTCAAATCTGTGAAGTAGATATAAAGGGAGAACTAGTCAATCATCTAAACAAAACCTTCCATAATGTGTCACAAGATCAAAAGTCCCGCAGATTTTTTTTATAATAAGGTTATACTTTTTTATAATGAAAATTTTTCTTTTTGACTGTATATTAAATAAAGTTTAAGTGTATATAATAACTAATAAATTGTGTGGTTTAAATAATATGTAAGCAGAGCCTTTTGATAAGTACACATTTACCCAATAAAATTTTTTATAGTTATGCAAATTTATTAGAAATAAAAATAAATATAATATAATAACTCTAGATTTTCTTCCCAAACCTAATTGTTCTCGATGTAACCCAAAACTAAAGATTCTTTGCTTATTGGTTTCATCGCTTGTCAGGGATATGGATGCATAGGGTTTCATTTTAGTCGAGGAGGGGGAATATCAATAGGTTCCAAGTAGCTTACTTTGTTGCCATGGAATCATGCATAACCTAATCTGAACTCAAAAAAAGAGTGAGCGTGACATCAATCATAGAGAGTAGCTCAATGGTAAGAAGCGTGGGTCATGCAAAATCCTGAAGTTCTGGGTTCGACTCTCGCATTTCTCACAGAGGACTAGGGATCATCTTGCCCACAAGAGAGGGGACAAAACTAGATATTAAGTTTAAGAGTAGGAATTACAATAAGAGTATGGTAAATCTTACGGAATAACTTCTAAGCATGGCTCATAATAATTTGAACGACGGTTTTGGTACCCACGTGCTCTATTAAGATTAAGAAAGAATTAAAGTTATATGCTCTTCAAAGATGAAGGCTTTAGTTGGATTAAAAAGATAATAATTAGGGTTTATGTTAAAAATTAGGGTTATTCTATTAATTTTCTGTTTTGATTTCTAATACATTTGTTGACATGTGAACTTTTTTTACATAAATGCTTATCTATCAAAGGATCCTACTTACATGTCAAGTCACATCAATACTGTTAATTATAAGGTTAACAGTGAGTTAGTTTTTGTAATAAACTAAAAGTTAAAGTATTTTATTACTACTTTAAGTATTTCTAATTGAGATTACAAAATCACGTAGAATTCATAATTTTAAATTTAATTACGCGTCAAATAAGTCACTTAAATAGGTTAATATTAAGTAAAAATATTCGATTTATATAATTGTTTGGAGGTGTTGAAATTTTAAAATCTAAATAAATTTACCTCTTGAACATTTTAAGAAATTCATATAAATCAAACATATAACTTAAAGTAT
>JAOSBP010000006.1:25377649-25387941 GCA_027563825.1 Erythroxylum mucronatum | reverse complement strand
TTTGTATCTTGACATAGAGTTCAAATATCAAATAAATATTGGTATTGAAGATATTCTAAAATATCAATTATAAATCTTTTTATTAATAATACTTCACTAATTTTCTTTTATTAACGTTCTTTTCTTATTTAAGTATAGTACATTGGGTATAAATAAGGATTCTCTCTTATATAGAAGTCACACAATACATAATACAAACTCTCTTTTCATTTTCTTCAACTTGATATAAAAGCCTCTTTGAATCTTTTCGTGTTTACTGCTACTATTGGATTATTTTATATCTTTGCTCACCACCTAGCCTATTTCTATTGTCAACCATCATCTTTTGATGTCAACCACAACCATTTCCCTTTGTTTCCTCCATCAAAATTTGAAAACAAATTTGATCGGTGATTTGGATGTACCATCATATTCTACATTAAGAGATTGATAAAACAACACTAAGTATGTCCTTGAAAACCACCACATGTGCTTCACATAACAATGGAAAAATATGTCAAGTGTTACATGCACCAGAAGCTTCATAGTATGATATGTTACTGAATAACATCATTCTATGTGTTGTTGAGCAAGTTTTATATATAATAAAACTCTCAATATTGCAAGTATACAGATCGTATCTTATAATATCAAGGGGTATCATTCCCAGGACGACTATAGACACTTAAATAATTTGAATCAAACTTTGCCTAAGATACTAAGAATTTGGTTTGAATTAAATTAAATAATAAAAATTAAAACAAATAATGAAATTAAACAGATAAGTAATTAAACAAATGAGTTGCCAATGAAAATTGAGATTGATCAAAGTTGAATACTTATGAATTATTCTATCCTTATTTGTTTCCCTTAATCTTGTTGATTCAATTATGTTTGATCCTATATTTCCTAAGGTTTTGATTACTATCTCTAAAGATCTAATCAATTAACACTAATTAATTTCGATATTTATTGATTTGTAATCTCTCAATTCATAAAATACTCCTAATTTATTCAATTAGATCTGAAGCAATCGATTAGATAATTAATGTCACAACCAAAATCTCTCTTCGACTAATCATTAATTTGATAATTGTGGGTCTATTAAGTTGCCAACTTTCATTGTACAACTTAACACTAATTACTTTATCTCACTGTCTCGATTGTTATCAAGTATATGCACGAAAATTATCACAAACATGCAAAGATATATTGAAATCAACAATAATTAAGTTTCACAAAATAATTCCATAATAATTTCTAATCTGGACTTAGAAATCCATAGACATGTTATACATCATAGAAATCCAATTACACATCAAGGACTAAGAAGACAGTAAAAGGAAAAGAATAAAAATTGTTTGACTCATTGATCTGGAATGCTAGAATTTCCTGAAGCTCTTCTTTGATCTACTTTTATGTATGGTTGCTACCTCTTTCTGATGTTTTTCATGTTCTTATATAGTGCTTTAGGGTTCTAGGGTTCTGTCTAGGGTTTCCTCACTTTGTTCGATTCCAAAATAGCCCGAACCTGAAAAACACAAAAAAGTCTCGCCTGAAAAACCACAATTGTGCCTTAGAGAGAGCCATGTAGCCCCATGTAATGCCTGTCACGATCATGCCTCATGCATCTTACATCTTCTTCATTCTTTAATTTCCTGATTTTCAATACTCAAAAATTACATCAAACACCTCTTAAAATACAAAATTAAAGATTGCATTCATACTCTAAACCACACAAAATCTTATAAAATAGTTAAAAATTAATAATATCACAATTATAAGCTTATATATACGATAATCATCTAAGAAATACTTGAAAACACACTAAAATACCTAGAAAAACATAGTATGATCCATACCTATCATGTGTCTCAATAGTGCCACTTCATCCAATCAAATTGTGTCATGTTATTCCAATCATAACTTACCATGTGTCCCAATTATTGCATAAAATATGTCTCAATCATTACCTAACATATGACCTAATCATTACCTGAAATGTGTCTCAATTATCACTTGACACATATTTCTATTCAACTGTTGCCATATGTCCTTTTAAACTTACTCCATATGTCGTCATCAATGTGTGCCATATTAGCATTTATGGTTCATCTATCAAGTCAAACCCCAATTCATTAGTTCCTAACACGAATCATATTGGATAAGCTCATTTTCATATATGTTGTATAAAGGTTCTCTTTTCCAAATAAAGATTATTATAAGAAGTTACTCTTTACCTAGATGCAAGAAAAGATTTGTGAAATCCTAATAGAGATTAAGGAGTGGATGTAGGTAACGTTTATTTATCGAACCATTATAAAATTAGTTTACAACTTCTCTTCCCTATACTTTTTAACGTATTCTTGATTGATTAATTAAGTTAAATTAAATTTTCATTGCATTTTATCATTCAATTTGAAATCTATTAAGGGTCTTTATTAAGTTGCAAAAAATCATGTACCCAAGACCCCCCCTTTTAGATGTCACTAGGGACCAACAAATGGTATCATAGTGAATTTTTATTTTTTAAATAAAATTTTAAAAAAAAGATCTTTATGGCATGTCTAGGTGCATCTACATCTTCACTTAGCCAAGAGAGCCAAAATATTAATAATGCATCCTTCTTTGATGAAAATGATTATCTTTATTGGAAACCTAAAATAAAATTCTTAATAATCAAAACTATTGACTTGTGATAAATTATTTCAAATGGTCCATTCACTCACTCTAAGTAATAGATAGAAAAGTTTCCAAACTAAAAGAAGAATGATATCCTCAAGATAAGAGACTAATTTCTTTCAATAGCTAAGTTATTCACATTTTATTTTATGCATTAGGAAGAAATAAATTCAATAAAGTCTCTATTTGTGAAACAACTTAGGGATTTTGGTGTGCATTAGAAGGTATACATGAGAGGACAAATTAAGTGAAAAAGAGTAAAGTGAGCACGCTGACACGTTAATACAAATTGCTTCAAATAAAACATGATAAAAGTATATCAAGTATATACACTAGATTTATTGATACTATCAATGCTCTTAAATAATTAGGCAAGATATATATACTAGTGTTAAAATGTTGAGGAAATTGATTGTCTCTTACAAAGTCTTGGGAAGCTAAGGTGATAAAATTTTAAGAAGCAAAGGACCTAAACATGCTATAGCTAGAGAAACTTATTGGATCACTATGTACTTACTGAATGAGATTTAAAGAGACTTAACAAAAAGATACAATGGCTTTGAGAAGGAATAACTTAACCTTAAAGGCATCAAAAGTGGAATTAAGTGAAGAAAAAAAGATATCTGCTAGTTAAAGCAATAAGGAATACCTTACCCTTATCACTATAAAATTTAAGAAGTTTTTTAGGAGAAAGAATTTCTTCGAAGGTAAGGTAGTGTTATAAACATAAATTAAATAAGATCTTTTTAATGTAGGTCATGCCCTCTCATCAAGGATAACGATAAATATAAGAAAATAACAAGAAAGAGAAGAAAAAAATAAAAAGAGGGCACTTAAAGCCTCCGTTTGAGATGACACAAGTGATTCTAGAAGTGGAAATTTGGAAGTAGACGTAATTCACATTTGTTTTATAACTAAAGAAGATGATAGGGTACTCTCCAACTTTAAATCTTATGATAATAGTGGTGATATAATATTATCGTATGATAAACTAATTAAGAGCCTTAAAATTGTGATTATGAAAGGGAAGAAGTTATCTTTTAAACTCAAAGAGACTTAAAAACATCTAAATGCATGGATTAGTGAAAATAAAAGGTTGAAGAGTGAATGGCATAACATTAAAACATCTAAGAGTGTGCGCATTATTGACAAGGAAAACTTAGAAGCATTAAAACATTAGAATGAGATATTGAAAAAGGACACCGATGATTTCAAGGACTCATTGTCCAAATTCACAAAGAGAAGTGAGAAATTAAAAGTATGCTAAAAAGTCAAATAATTAGGATAGGATTGGATACAACCAATGAAGTGTATCTAATACTAAAACCACATTTACCAAGGGAAAGCATTTGTATGGCGAGTAACCCTTGCCTAAAATGAAAAACGAATATGGTGAATCCATATCTAACTATATACATAGACTATATGCATATGTTATATCCATTAGACCTTATTATAAAAGTAAGCCCCATGCTTTCACGTATAGCTATTAATCTAGGCATATAACTCATCATTCTCAAGGTAAGAATAGGAATAATTTCTTTACAAAAGACATGTTAGTATGCAATACCCCTCACATTCTTATGCCTCAACATCAAATTATAAGTAAGGTTCGAGCTTCTATTTATAATAGGCCTTATTGTAAGCATAATATTATAACACATATTTACATCCCTTATAAGTATTAATATGATCAAACAAATATGTCTCATACATATAATTATAATAGGACATTTTATTACCTAAAAAGAGAATTAAATTCCTTTAATATCCAAAAGAGAGATCCTCATCATTCCAATGCATATAAAAGAACGAGGAATATATTTATACATCAAAATTATAAGTTTCATTATCATATAACCAATCCATATTATTCATATAACATTTTATGTCATTTTTGTTATAAATATAAACATATTGACAAGTTTTTGTTTCATAAAACAAAACTTGATGAGAAAAACCCTTTAAAAAGTGGGTAAGAGAGAGCAAAGACTAATAATCGAGGATCCAAGTTCATTTGGATATATACAACACATTGATTACCTTATTTTGTATGTCGTTAAGAAAAATAAGAGAAAATAGTATATGGATAAGGGATGATCAAGGCATATGAATGGTGATGCCTCTTAATTTACAACTTTTAGAGACAAAGATGAAGAATTTGTCACATTTGGAGACAATGCTTAGGGTAAGATAATTGTCATTGGTAAAGTTGGTAAGGAATATCACACTATAATTGATAATATGCTTTCAGTATTTGGATTAAAGTATGAATTATCAAGTGTGAGCTAACTTTGTGACAAAGACTACAAAGTAAATCATATATAGCATCTAAAGTTATTGACAATAACATTACATTCTTGGATAAGAGAGAATGAAATATTTATGCAATTGATCTTTGATGATTTTTCTAACCGAAATATGAACTACTTAATGTCTATTAATGAAGATATATAGATGTGGAATATGAGGCTTGGATATGTAAACATAGATCTCATCTCCAACCTTAACTCTAAATAACTTATCAATGGACTTTTAAATGTCAAATTTGACAAATACAAGGTGTGTGGAGCTTTTCAAATGGGAAAATAATCTAAGAGCTCATTCAAATGCAAAAAGTTACTAATAATGATTTATTTTTTGATGTCTTTAAAAATAATATAAAATGAACTTAAGAACAAATTATGGAGAACAAATACATTTAAGTTAAGAAGTTGACTAAGACCATAGTAGAGACAAGGCACAATAGTTCTACAAGTTCACTTGTAATCTTCCTATATCTCCTATTTGCTTATTTTAGTACTTTAGGAGCTCTTTATGTATAAAGCATATCATGTTTTAAACTTAATGCATAAATCTTTACTCTCATCGAAAGGAATTAGGTTATAATTTCAAAGGAAACCCTCTTAATCTTTAAAAGACTATTTTTGAATCAAATTCTAGTTTTAAAAAATGAGATTTTATTTTTTAAAAAAACCTAAAAGTTCTTTAGAAATATATATTCAGAAATATTAGTCAATCAATATATAGTTGTGGTTAACCAATATAGTGTTTATGGAGACATTAGTTAACTAATATCTAAGTATGGTTAACCAAAGGTTTTTTTTATTATAAATTGTGTACCAAGAGATTGTATATGACATTGGTTGAGACATGTTGGTCGACTAACATGTCATAATAGTAGGCTGATACTATTACTAGTCATTACAACCATGGTCGACCCGACAACTTTTGCACGAGAGGCTCGACTGGGCTTGAGGCAATTGACAATGATTATGATATAATAAAACTTCTAGGCAAGGCACTACATTGAAGCCTTTTTGTACATCTACTATTATTGCCACTACTAAGGAGTCTTTGATAATAATTTCCCTAATTTTTCTATAAAAGACATTTGTGTTCTTCTCCAACAATTACAACAAGATCTTATAAATCCACCTTATAAGCTCTATCTGTTGCATTAGGTAACTCTTCCTCAGGTTCTTTAACTTTACTATTGCAATCATATGAATTTTGATTCTTCAGCTTTCAATCCAAAAGGCATCTTACTATTATTCCTATTGTTAATATTGTAATTAACTTAACCATGATTATTCAAAATATAGGACCAATTCACACATCATAGTTATTTGTCTATAATGTTTTTAGTATTCCCAAAATTATATTAATTCCTTTATCTATTAGGCAATTATGTGATCTTTTGTGTAGGATTCATAGTCAGGAGAGAATATTAGGACTGAGCCTAAAGTTGATTGCCTATATGAGCATAGTTTTCTCTATTTTCCTTCCAACACAATTTTTTTTTGTTATTTCTTATGTTTTTGTTTAGGTCATCTTTCTAATTCTAAACTAAAACCTTAATTCTAGTGGTTTTTTAAATGTCTTATCATGATAAAGAATGTTGATTGTGTTTTATGTCAGATTTCAAAACCTCATGGTTTATCTTTTCCTAATCGTACTTTTATTTCTTTTACTCCATTTGACTTGTTTCATTATGATATTTAGGGTCCTTCTCTTAATAATTCTATGGATGGTTCACATCATTTTGTGATTTTTATTGATGAAAATTCTAGACTTTATGGATTTATCTAATGTGAAGTAGGTCTAAATTGGCTTCTATACTCTTATGATTTGCAAATATGATTACTATTTATCTTTCCTTTAAACTTAAAATATTTTGCACTAATAATGACACAGAATATCAAGAAATTACTTTCATCCAATTTGTATCCCAAAACTTTAACTATATTTCAAAGATTTTATCTTGGAACATTATTACAGAATAAGCATACAGAAAAAAGTCACATACACAATTTAGATATTGTTACAACTTATATGACCTCTTTATATGTACTGAAATTTTTAAAGGGAAGCTACCCTTACTATTGTTTACATAATCAATCACATTCTTATCCATTTATTAGTAATATTTCTCCCTACGAGCGTTTGTATAACCATCTTCCAGAATATCATATGTTTAAATTTTTTATTAGCGATTGCTTCGCTCTCTTTAACCTTGTAAGTACACTAAATTAAAGCCAAGAGCATGAATTTGTTGCTTTCTAGAATATGGTATTAAAAATAAGGTTTATCATTATTAGGATTATTTTTCTAAATGACAAGTTTATCATCATATTACTTTCCAAGAACATAAAATGTTCTTAACTATATCTTCCTTCCAAATTGACAAACTTATAGCACCTGTTCTCTCTAATCTATATATTCCTTTTTCTCCTAATAAAATTTATATACAAGAGGTCTTTATTAGTGTAGACCAACTTTTTAATTCTTTTATAGAATCTTCTCCAGTTGTAAAACTTAATGATAGTCTACTTCTAATTTCTCCTACTTTATTTACTTCACTTTCTCATACATTTTATCGATCTGTTTATATAAGTCAACCCTATATTATTTTTCACAATTATGTTTATTCTACCATTACACCTTGTAAGCCTCGCATATACCATGAGACTAGTTTTAATCATTTATAGCATAAAGCAATGACAAAAGATCTTCAAGAACTCACTCATCAATATATATAGGATCGAGTTGAATTATCTTATAAAAATTTGATTAGTTATAAACTGTTTTAAATCAAGATTCTTGTAAATGATTCTACTGAATGATATAAAGCTTGAGTTAATGCAAAAGGTTTTTAACGGGAATATAACATTACTATAAAGTGACTTTTTCTCTAATAGCTCATCTTACTTTTCTTTAGAATCTTATTGACGTAGTCACTATAAAGAAATGGAACCTATTTCAAATAGATGTTAAGAATGCATTTATCAATGGTAATTTATTTAAAGCGGTGTATATGTAACTGCCTCTTGGCCATACTTACCTATATGATTAGATTTATTAGCTATTTTATATAACCTTAAGAAAGCACCACGAGCTTGGTCTTCCAAGTTTGGTAACATTATCTCTCAACTGGGGTTCTATTCCTTATAATTATGTACTATTTCTTCATAGAACTACTTGGAGATACACTCTACTTCTTATTTATATTAATAAAATAATTATTACTAGTATTAATTTTCAAGGCACTGATGATCTAAAAGCAAATTTTCATTAACATTTTGATAGAGTGAATGTAACTTCTTAATTTCTTTCTTGACCTTGAAATCTCATCCTACAAGTATCCTATAAGCTTATTTCTCATATATGACTCACATATTTTAATTGTATACACTTTTATAGAATCTAATACCCATTATTCTACTAGTGATGGTACTCTTCTCCGTGATGGCATTATTTATCGAAAATTAATTGGTAATCTTATTTATCTAATAGTTATTCGCCTTAAAAATGCTTATGCAATCCATATTATTATTCAATTCATGTCTGTTTTACATATCATTCATCATATTTCTATCCTCCACATTACCCATTATCTTAATTAGGCTTTATTTTATAGCTTCTTCTTTTTTTGACATTCATCTTTTGTTTTAAAAGCTTATTCTGATTTAGATTTACTAGTGATCATATTGATCAATGAACTACACTGGTTTATTTTATATAGAGATTAGTTAATCTTATGACATAGTAAGATGCAAATAATCACATCTCACTCTAGTACTGAAGGTAAATATTAAACCATGGATGATATTACTTCTGAACTTATTTGGTTGTGAGTTGCTAAGAGGTATAGGCATTATTCATTCATTAATTATTATTCTCTGTTGTGATAATCACAATTCTATAAATATTGTAAATAATAATATCTTTAATAAGCATATTAAATACGTTGAGAATGATTATCACTTTATAAGACATCATATCATTCAAGGTGTAATTTGACTTATATTTACTTTCTTTTAAAGATCAGATTGTTGATATTTTCACTAAAGCTCATTCACTAGTCGATTTCATAGTCTCATTTACAAACTATAACTTAACAATCTTTGGCCATCTTGAGCTTAACGAAGGATGTTGAAGCTATTCTAGAAAATATTTTAAAATATTAGTTACAAATTTTCTTAATTATAATAATCATTTGATTTCCTCTCAGCAAACTTCTTTCTTTATTGGAATGCAGTCTATTGTTTATAGATATGAGTTCTCTCTTAAATATAAATCATATAATAGATTATGTAATTTTTATTTTTATTTTCTTTTTTTTCAATTATAAGAACCATTTTTATGAGTAAAATGTGAGATTTGAAAAAACAACAACTTCAATTTGTATGTCAAGAGGAAAATTATTTGAGGATTGAAGAAATGGTGGATATGAACTTTAAACTATATTATAAAAATACTAGACCTGTAATTTTTAATCAAGTATTACCATGTAATGCTTTATTTTTTTTCTAAAATTTTGAGAGGAGCTAATTTTGGAAAATTAGAAAGCTTGGATATTAATTATCATATCATGTAAGAGTTGTGAAAGTTTTCTATTATATTGAGAACTTATTTTCAAAAAAAAAGAACTTATTATTTCAAGACTTAAAAAAGGCTACTTCCCAAGGCTTTAAATCACCTGCGCCTCATGTTTTCAACAACATTCAACCCATCTATTTTTTCTGTCCTAATTATTGAATAGTTGATACAGAATTAACGGATAAGGTGAATTAAAGCCATTTCCCCGAAGCATTACTCCAGCTTCGAAGACAAGGTAGAAATTAGAGTTTAGATTTTCTGTCCAATATTATGGTGTTTTATTGTGTTCACTAAATTTCAGTCATTTATTTATGTGAATCTCACGTAAGTCCCACAAAATAAATGACTGAAATTCTATAAGATAGAATAAAACAGAGTAATATTAGATAAAGAATCTGGCCTCATAAAAATTACACTATTTAGCAAAGGATGCAATTTTTCGAACTCACTGATAAGCGATAAGGATAATAATTTTAAAAAAGGAGAGGGCCACAGATAGGCATAGCTAACAAAAGTTGGGCTTTTGAAAGAAAACCTGATCCAGGTCCAACAGTGAAAAACCTGAAAAACCCCATGTGAAGTATCATAAATCCCCATAACCGTAGGGTTTGGTATCCTCAGTTGAAAGATGGCAGAGAGCGAAGCGGCCGGAGAGAACGTGGAGGCAATTGACGAGGACATGGATCTCATCGAGGCCAACGGCGGGAAGCGACCCAGAGGGGAGGAGGATGGAAATGAGGAGTTGGTGA